>JAGVSQ010010448.1:0-12906 GCA_022683975.1 Rhyacophila evoluta
AGATATAAATAATAAATATAAATATGATTGAAATAACGACAAAGTCTCCGCGGTGGCCGAGGGGTTAGCACGCGCGTCGTGCATCCGGGAAATGCGGGTACATTCGGCCGTCGGATATTAAAAATCCGAATAATACAGAACTGGAAGCCATTGGGTTAAGCAGTTGTCTAGTAACTAATTCTCATACAAATCTGTAAAGACTGTAAATTATGGCGCATAATATACACTCGATTTCTCCGGTCGATATCTTCACATTGCTTAGATCCAAATACGTTACTTTCGGAGCGATCATGGTGAAAAATATAAATTTAAAAATAAATTACTCGATCATTTTATTATCTACAACTAATAATAATATAATAACTAAAAAGTTTCAGTAATTATAATACCGTTTTAATTATAATAATGTTTCAACGAAGGTGTCTTCTCACTGATTTTGAAAGGCTAAGTGAGGTAGAATACGAATCGTGTACACTCTAGCGCACGGTTTCCCAACCTTTTTCGGGTGGCAACCCATTTTTATAAAATCCATGTGATCCGCGACCCCCATACAATCCAAAAGCCATATATGAATAAGGTAATTTAAAAAAAACAGCGAAAATATTATTTTAAATAAAATTTTATTTTAAATTATGTATGTCGAATTATTGATTTAATGCGATGGTTGAAATTGCATTGCAATAATTGCAATGTAGTGAATATTTTTTTAGTTGACTGTATAAGTTGGCGACCCCCCCAAAAAAACCCTCCGCGACCTACAGGTTGGGAACCTATGTTCTAGCGCACTACAAGAAAGATTTTGAGATGTTGCTGATGGGATGATTCTGATTTAGACTTTTAAGAGTGCCCCGAGTTCGTTATATCACGTCTCCACAGACGTAGCGGGTATAAGAGGGTAAATCAAGTGTACACCGACACATGCACAATGTGTAATTAATAATAAAATAATTAAAAACAATTCCAGAACCAGTTTATGAAGTCATCAAGGAAGTGGAAATGGAATACAAATTTCATCCAGAGGAAGCAACCTGGCCTGAAGCAATTAAAATTTGCCGCAATGAACACAATGCCAATTTAGCGATGCCTAAGAACGAAAAAGAAATGAAAGCCTTGGTAAATATATTAAGCCGATATACGGCACCTACTAGCAAGAACGTTATTACTTATACACTATTGGGATTTCACGATGTATTTATTAAAGGAGACGTTCTTACTATTGATGGTGAGTGAATTTGTTTCTGGTCGTTTGATATTTACCGTTTCTTATTTAAAAAACATGAATTTCACAATTTATTGGGTTGATGCATAAGTCCATACATATTATTTTTTTTAATATTTTTTAAATTATAGTCAATTATATAATTTATATTGGTATAACCTTCTCCCATTTTTCTATGGGCTAATACTTTCCATTTTTATAAAAAAAATAATATTTTTCACGAGAATTTTTTTTCGAGACAATTAATCAACTCGATGGGCATACAGTCCTGTATTTTCAGATTTCTAAAATCCGGCAGATGGGGAGTCAAGCCCGCATTCCCCGGACTGGGAATAGCGCACGCTACCAACTACGCTACAGGGGAGAAAACTATTACCTTTATAAAAATCTTATAGAAAACAATTACATATAAAATTTTTTCAATATCCACTTCGAAAACTTCTAAGGCCTGTACATTGTTGTCTAGCTAGACCAGAACTTGACAGATACTGAAAAAAGTATCCTTCACACAATAAAATAGTTTGAAAACAGATATCATTCATGAATTCGGACAAAAGAATCAAATATTTGACCATTGAAAAATACGAAAAAACTTTTACATCAACCCAATATATTCGCTATTTTTTTTTAAATATGTAAAATATTAGAAATATATGGTAAGTTTCATTTTTTTTTCAAACCACTTATTATTACTTAACCACTTATATTTTAGTTTATATATTATGTATAATTTGACACGTGTTTCATATAATTTTAATAATGAATTTATCAAATACTTATTAATGCTGAAAAAGTAGCGTACTCTTATTATATCGTTATAATCCAAAAATATTTTTTTTCAAAAACCTCAAGAAATAGTGCATCATTAAATTCACCATACATAAATAAAACATTTCCGTTAAAAGAACTATATAAAAAGTGGACTAAATCAGTATAAATAATTTAAAATGGCATTTTTTAAATTGTATTGTTGCGTTTTACTATACATACTCGTATATAGTTTTGACCCGGATATATTATACAAATATAATTTCAAAACCTTATAAAAATGTATACCCAATTAATACTTTAATAACTTCTAGTTGGGATTAACTTCTAAGAAGAATATTATCGTAGTAGTAGTGTCACATCTTAAATACCTAACGACAAAATTAATTAATGTGTAGGCTTGTATTTTATTAAAATTGTTTTTGCATTAGCTTGGGATAAACTTCTGAGGAATGAATATTGGACAGTGTCACGATAGCCGCTAGTTATGTAGAAACTTGATTGGTCAGTTTATCTACGAAGATAATAAAGCTCCTTTAAAAAAATTACCATCCTAACTAAGGAAAATGGATTCATGCGATGTTGTTAGCGTAATGTCTGGATGCAATGTAAGATTAGTTTGGTGTCTGAAGATTACGCAAAATTTGTGGAGGAGACATGATTTTTCAACAATGTGATTATTATTTTAAGGATTTCCTCTACAATATGTTTTTAACTCTTATGCGCCTGGTGAACCAAACAACGAAGGCAATATTGAAGACTGCGGTTCCATGACTTTAACAGGCCTCTTAAATGACGTTTCATGCAAAATTAAGCTGCCTTTTTTTTGTGAAAAAAAGTTGGACACATCACCATTTGATGCAAATGGATATTCTCTAAGTTTTCCTGGTGACTATAAGGAGTGTTTGCTATTTTTTTAAATATAGGTAGTGCTAGTGATTGCAAAACGGATTTTAGAATTCCGCGAATTTTCATAATTAAATACATTAAAAATAATATATTACTATGGACATTCACATACAATAGTTATATAATAGAAGTTTATCTCGATGTACATTGAATATATTCTCATCTTATCTCGGAACCTAACGATGGCCCAAAACAACCGTATTCTAAACTTTGTGAACAGGTGTCTGTGGTGGATTCTGGGCATATGGTGGTATGACTTTGTTCGAAATGAAAAGATAAGAGAACGGACCATGCAGTCACTTAACACTGACAAAGTAAAGCTGTGACGCTGGACCTGGCTCGGTCACATATTGCGAATGCCTCAAGAGAGTCTAAGCGTGACCTGCCAATTTTTTTAGCCGACCGGTCGTCGAAGTCCCGGAAAGCCTTTGAATACTATCTATAGAATGCATTCGGTGGAGTTACGGGATGACCTGGGAGGACGCAATAATACTGGCGGGTGACAGAGATTCTTGGCGGCGGCACGTGGTGTCCATATGCTCCACTTAGAGAGCGGATATGGAAAAAGAAAAAAAACATATTTTATCTACGAAATGTGTATATATATGTATTATATATAATAATTTACGTCCTTATAAACTAGTCTGAAATTTATTTGGAATGTTTGGTATAAAGTAATTAAAAATATTTTCATAAGCTTTCATCAAAACTTAATTACTATATTGGAATTTTTAATGCCGTATAAAAATTACATTTTTAATTTAAGTGGGGTGATGAATAATATAGAATATAATCTGAATAAACCAGTCAAATTTTCGAAAGAAGGGAGGACTCAATTCCATTTTACTCAAATACGTTTTTTTAAATTGATTTTTACTCTCTGTTTGTCAAAACATTTGCTATTTTTACTCATTTTTAATCCAAAATGAATTGATTTATAATTTTTGTTCGGTCTGCACAAATAAATTGTTTGGCTTTTCTGAATGATTCGTATTTTTGACATGCTCCCAGTTAATGAAAGATATTATTGTGTCTTTCATTAAAAATATATATTTTTTTTAAATAAATCTTATGTCATTTAATATTAATAAAACGGCCTCATATTTTGGATGCCTCAAGAGAGTCTAAGCGTAACTTGCCAATTTTTTTCAAACAAATTCTATGTCATCTAATAATTATCGATGCTGATATGCAACCGATTTATTTTGCGGATTTTAATGTCATTTCTTTTTTTGTAGGATGTCCGTTTGGAGAGTTCAATTTCAAATGGATAGATGAGGGATCGAACGGTTTATTGGATTGGCAATATGAGTATTGCACAAATGATAATGATTATTATAATAAATGTCAAAGTTTCTGTTGTGATGGTAATTTTTATTTAAACATTTATTTTAGATAAAATAAACAACTGAACCGTTCAAATATTCATCTTGCATATACTAGTTGCATAATACGATCGATATCACCGTACAGTCAGCCCTATACAGAGTTTTTGCATTATATAAATCATGCTAAAATAGTAAAAATAAGTAAACCTGTTTGGTATATCTTCAGATATTATTAACTAAAAATTCTAAATATAACTATTAACCAACAAAAAAAATGAATACCAAAAACTCACCAGCACCCAGTAGCCCAGCTATTTATTTCAATACATTATCTGGAAAAGAAAGGAATACTCACATATAATGTATTGAAATAATACTTCTATAATTTAAAAAATATATTTGGCACTGCATAACGCCACGGTATACGCCTGATATTTCTTTTTGTTGAAGAGACGGCAAGTATCAACAACTACCAATATTCATTTAATCGTTCGAAATAATAAATAACCTTCTTTTTGTTATTTTGAAGTTTGCCCATTACGCGAAAACGATGATATGGACCACATATACAAACTTCATTTAAACATGAAGACTTGGGCTGAAGCACGCGTCATATGCGAATCGGAAGGAGGGTATCTTGCTATAGTTAACAGTGAAGAAGAGAGAATTAAACTGGTTCAAATACTTACAAAGCCTGAAAATTATGTATATTATCCTGGTCGCATATGGGATACTTTATTGGGCTTCCATGACATATTTGCTAAAGATCTTTTTCTCACCGTGAAAAGTATTTTTAAGTACTAAATATCTTTCCGTTTTCAGCATTCATAGTGTGTTACAATATAGAAAAAAAATATTTTAGCTAAAATTTATAATTCGCGGTTTTAAACATAAAATTAATAGAAGACTTTCGATTTATCAATTAAACCCTGGAAAGTTTACAAGTTTTAGTTTGTGAAAATTGTAAATTGTTTTTTTGCTGATGAATGGTCAAGTCTGTTGAGTATATCTTTGTATTATGATATATGTGTTATTCATAGTATGGCAAACATATCAAACTAAATTAATATGCATTATATATATACAGGTGGCTATTTGGATGACACGGGATACATAGAGTGGGCTAATGTTCCGTCCAACTCGGACTACAACCTGAAATGTGGAGCAATGACGGCTACTGGAAGTCTCATTCGTTTTGATTGTTCAACTCCCGCAGTATATTTTTGCGAAAAAGAAATCAAGCCTCGATGTACCGTTGACTGTTGCCAATCATAGATCGATGCAGTTTTTAAATGTTTAAAATATCATTAACTACATAAAATCAGTGATGCTTACAGAAAAACATAATTTTGAGTATGGAAGTTTTGTAAGAAACTATTATTTTAATTTAACTAAACATATTTATGCGTGTCTGCTTTACGCCTTTAGAGGTTACTTGCGTTACAAGTCTTTTATGGCAGATATTTTATGTGTCCAATTCAGATGTGATATATTAAATAAAAATGATTTTGCTTCGTTAAAATACTGTTAGAAATCATAATAATTTACTCACACTACTCGTATTTGCGTTTACGAAATTTAATGCGACACACAATCACACACCCGCATATGTTTCCAATAATTTATGTTAACTTAATAGTTAGTTGTCATCGATGCAGCTAGCAAACTAAATTTAATAAAATAGTCACTCGATGTCATAATAAAATAGAGAAATGAAAATGCCTCAAATTTGGTGACGAAGAAGTGAAAAAATGAAACGCAGAAAATGACTTATTTTTGTAAATATTGATACATTAATATTCACTAAAGATAAGCATCATTATCAACATCGAAAATGGAAATCGGTGAATCATTAAGAATTAATATTGTTTTATGTGTTTATAGAATAATTACTTTAATTAAATATTTATTAGTAATCCAAAATCGTTTTATTTATTATTTCTCACCATTTACAAACTACTCGAGTTATCGAGTAATATATTTCTCCTCTAGGTTACGGTTTATACGGTTTCGCTTAAAAATTAGCATAGAATTCAGAAAAAAATGAATTTATACGTGCGTTATTGGATAATTTAAACAGTCGATGATATTTTTCTGTTTTTAAAGATCACAGTAACATTATAAAAGGTCTGGCAAACATGTTCTGTTTGCCTAATATAATACAATTAATAATCCTAGAAGCTAGAAGCTAGAATACTTTTAGATTAAAATATAATTAATGGCCTTTCAATAATTCTTTTAAGGATAATAATATTTGGACAATTTTTTTAATGGAGTTTGAAATTATAAGGCTTGACGTCGAGTTATGTAACGTGTTAGTTTGCTTCCTCATTCAAAATTTAATAAATGTGCAAAATTCTTGAATTTTAGAGCAAGTGGTCGATAATCAATTCCTGTCTGCAGAAAATGTCATAATAATTATTACCTTAAGCCGACCGGTCTTTGTCCTGGAAGGCTACTTAATAATCTATTTAGAATTATTCGATGGAGTTATGTGATGCAGGTACGGTAAAGGAGAGCAAAAGAATATTAGCGGGCGATATGGATTCTTGGAGGCGACGTATGGTGTCTATGTGCCCCGCTTATGGAAGAAGAAGAATTACTTATTCTCATTATCACGTGGTCAAATAAAAGTGTCGCATAATCTATTACTTAAAATTTTATATACAACATAATTTTTATAACATACTCCATTAAACAAAAAAGTATCAAAAAGGAATATAAACATTATACAATTCGTACTTTCAATTAAAAATATTAAATATGCCTGCAAATAACACGTTGGACTATGGCGTTAAATTCTGTGATTAAAATTGATAAAAATTTACATTTTATCTAATAGTGTAACGAATCTATTAGAGATTTAAAACGAAATAATTGGCCATACCACAATAGTTGGCCAGTTGAAATTGTTATCAATTGTGTAAGATAAAATGATTTTAGCGGATTTTTTTACATATTCGACTATCAATAGATCCATAGAACTGATATTATTGTCGCATTTTGTAAAATGGTATACCAGATAATCAATCACTCGTTTGTTGGTTGGTTCCATTGAAATATTAGAATAATTATTCTCGAATCATGAATTTGAAAAATCATTATTTTAAACCAAATTATTAATCGCGCTTTTCTGTTGTTCTTCTCACAAAATGTCATAAAATTTCGTTTGCATCACGATCGACCAAAATTAAATATAAGTTAAATATTACTAAGAAATTATGAAATTATTAATGAAAAAGAAAAAAACGACGGTTAAAAAAAATCTTTTTCTGTCATAAAACTTTGTTTCATTCATTTGGGTAATATTTATGCTTATCTAATTTATCGTTATACAATATTTTTGCCAACCCAAAAATAAGATGTCATAATTTAAATGAAATTCTAGTAATTCAATTTAAATCTACCACTGAACGTGTTAAATGAAAACATTTTTAATTCCTGCAATCGGTGAGAGAAACAAAGTTTTTGTTCATAATATACTTACATTCCATTGAAATCAGTTGTAAGAAATATGTATCTCAAAATATATTCGAAAATACTTGTAATTTACATTTTACTGTTTCTGGGCAATGGTTCCATTTGTAAGCATATAGATTTTTTTGATACTAAAAATATGCAATATCTTTAAATAACTTTTAAAATACAAATACAGTGTTTTAATTTTAGCGTCGTTTTTTTTAATTTTCTAAATCATTAAAATTCTTTCTTTTACTGCAAAACTTGAATAGTAACAATGTGATTGCTTGTTTTTTTTAATGTACCTTTGTCAAATATTTCAATTGCTAAGTTTAGGTTATTTTATGGACAAACTTTTTTCTAGCAATATATTTAAAAAACGGGATACTTTCTGATATCAATAAAAATAGCCAATATTTGACATAGGAGCGCTTAGCGTTGGGATAATTTTTTTTTTTTTGAATACTGACTTTTTAGAATAGTTATTTTTGTTTACAATTGTAAAATAATAGTATTGTAAATCTTTTATATTTACGAACATTGCTAGATGGTGTTCAAACTCGATACGAGAATAATTAAATTTTTATAAATGCATTGTATTGATGTAAAATTATGATACACAAAAACTAACGACTGGAGTCGGTAGACTTCAAAATCATGAAAATTAAAAAAAAAAATCATATCAACCTTTAAATAATTTAACTATGATTCGTTCCTACATGTTTTGTAGATTTATTTTTACTAGCTTTATCACCGATCCAACGAATTGGAAATGTTCAAATGTAAATTATTTCTTGTAAATCACGGTATATCAGAAATTATAAAATTTAAAAATAATTCTGAATTTCAAATCAATTATCATTACTTGATCTTATTTACGGTTACGGATTACAGAAAGATTTTTTTATTGTTGAAGCAATTTTTTTTTTATGTTCATAGAATAATAGCTTTTGATAAATAAATCTGAATTTTTTAAAATACGTCAGTCTTAAACTCTTACAGATTTACGGTATGAAAATTATGAAAGTGTACAGATGTCTTATAAGTTTCATCCGAGAGGAGTGACGTGGTTGGAAGCATTTCAAATTTGCCGAAACGAACACAATGCGAGTATAGCGATGCCCAAAAATGATGAAGAAATGGAAGTCTTAAAAGAAATATTAACTAAGTTTCCCGCGAGTACATTAAAAAACGAGCACGTGCTTCTAGGATTTCACGACTTTTTTATTAAAGGAGATTACATAACTGAAGATGGTGAGTTATTCACTTTAATCAATAATTAATCAGTAATATTTGAAATATTCTTGAGTTATTTGATATTTTTTCTATCCAAATTCGATTGATTTTTATAGTCAATCAAAAAAATTAAGCTGGTTAAGTTATTTGTCCATAAAATGATGACTAATAACTCTTATGGGCCATACATATAAATTACTCGTTATGATCCTATGATTTAACAGCTATTTTAAATAATTTATATTATAGATAGAATTACTTTCTAATAACATTTAAATACTTTTCTCAATTTAGATTTTTTCAAAGTAAAGTGTACACATTGAAATCGTATATTTAATAACATATTCGACGAGTTATTTATATTCCCTTGGTGTCGTGCACATATTATAGATAGTCTTTTCCATTAGTCTTCATGAAGTAATCAACTGAAGACGTGAGACATCAATGCACTTGACGCTTTTACGTATTAAAATATCTTAAAAATAAAATGTAAATTACCAATATCGATTTTGGAAACATAAGATTACAATAATCAACATTTACTTTTCTCCGGCACTGAAGGGCAGTGGGGAGATATTCTAGATACATACATAAAACACATGTTGATTATGCGACTGTGTGAATTGTATTCGTAATCTCTGGTAATACATATAAGCAAATACGCTTAATCGGTCTTCCGAAAAGTTCACCAACTGCAATTCACCGACGGAAAGTTCACTGTGCCGCAATTCGTCGAACGGATAATTCACCGATTCTACAACTGCCTAAGATTGAATTATTAAAAACCAATAAGTTCTGTTAATCACACTAACTATAGCGTATCATACAATACAGGAACGTATATAATTATGCTGTTTAATTCAAAATACTTAATTAATAATTTATATTATGAGGAGCACCACTCAAAAACTCTAAAAAATATTTGCCAATTACTAAAAAGTCTTTCAGTATATTTTTTACGCGCATGCATACCTCGTTAGCCACTCACATACTATTCTATTTGTAATGCTATAATTCTCTACTGATGTTGAGTTGCTTCAATAATTTTACTGTACAATAATGCAACTGAAAAAATGTTGCTTTAAGGTTTTATAACCTTTTTTTTAAACACTTAATACCATAAGTTTATTGAAGTAATTGAGTTATTTTTAAGTGATGAATCTATGGGTAAAATATAACATATGACTTAACGGACACTGTATAATATTTTCTATTGTTATCAAAATCATTCATGCAGAATCGGAAAATTGCGGCACGGTGAAATTTCCGTCGATAAATTGTAGTCGATGAAGTTTCCGGATACCGCCTCATCACACTTCCTTAATTAATTAATTTTATTTCATTTTTTCAGGATTCCCATTACAATATGTTTATAATAAATTCAAAAAAGGAGAACCAAAGAATAATAAAGGAGGACGTTGTGGGTCTATGAATCGTAAAGGGTTGCTTAAACACTTTTCTTGCAATGAAAAAGCGCCATTTTTCTGTCAAAAACGAATGGATACCGCGCCATTTGACCGAAATGGAAACTCAAAAAAATTTCCCGGTAATTTAGTTAACTGTTATATCACATTGTTAGTTCTTGTCTGCGTTACACCATACCTTATTAAGCGAATTCTTCTTTGATACTGTTAGCACGCAAAAAATATTTTTTATTTCGTCCGAGACTTCATCTTTTTTTGAATTTACTAATACTCTTTATTATATTTTCTATACATGTTACGAATTTTTAAATGAAAAAAGTTCGTCAAATCAATTTATTGACATCTGCATTAATTTTCTACAGAAATTTAAGTTTGACGATAGAGTATCTTCTTCTTCTTTATAACAGTTTTTGAAAAAAGCTCCTCAAATATGTTTCGTGAATTTTGAAGTTTGCTTCAAACACGAAAATTAAATAGCATTGCTTTTCTTTAATACGCCAACAATCTTATTTGTATTTTTTGTACGTATTAATTTAACCAAAATAAATGTATTATATTACATGCTTACGTTATTTAGACATATTTTTATTTGTACTGTTCCATTTTATAGGATGTCCTTTTGATGATTTTGATTACGAATGGGTGAGTGATGGGCAAGATGGTTTATCTAATTGGGAGTACGAGAACTGTAAGCGGAAAGGTAGTTTAAATGACTGCCCAAAATCATGCTGTAAAGGTATATTAATTTCGATAAACTTGTGTGATATATAATTATTATTAAACTCAAGTGTGTTTACTCCCTATATAAATACTGGATATCTCTAAGTACTCCAATAATTCCTGTCACAGTAGAAGGTGCACATTTATTAATTTTGTAAGGCATATTAAAAAACCTTATGTGGACAAAAGTTATTGGAAATATTTTAAATAGGTAAAATGTGTTGAATTACTGGAGGTTTGAGAATTCTTATCAACATCATCATTGGTTAATTTTGAGAATAAAAATAAAAAAAAAACAGTCTATTTCTAGCAATAAATTTGATGCTAACAAGAAAACAACTCTGTACAATATGACCTGATCTACCTAAAGATATTAAAGTTTAATCAATTTTACTAATATTTTTGTCTATTTTTTAAACTACGGGTAGTCGTCGAATTATGACCACAATCTGTTCTGATAAACAAGTCATAAGTTAGTCTGGCCATAAACAACGTTCCCTCTATATTTTACGGTGTGTGTGTGCTGGCCATCAACTGATGTGTGCGGGCCATCAACTTATGTGTGCAAGAAAAAAAGAGCTGATTGTGCAAATATACATCGACAAAATTAAGTAGTCAACATAATGTACCACAAAATCATAAATTAAATTTTGCCAATCTGTAGGCTACGTATAAACCCTATCATAAAATATATTATTATACAAAACAAAAGTGTCGTTACAAGTTCCTATCTTTGAAATGTGTGCGGGAAATTTTTAACAGATGTGCGGCCGCACATGCGCACACCTTAGAGGGAACGTTGGTCATTAATCGACTTATGCAATAATGTCATTATGTATGCAAATTATAATGCGTGCTAAAATAAATTATAAGATTGTTTTCTATGTTCTTTATAACCAGTGTATCATCGTTGGTTTCTTTTCTATTATTTTTAGAGTATTTCTTTGTTTTTTTTATTATTACATTTATAAAGATTAAGTAAAAAAAATGCTGCACTAAAAATGGTTAAACATTATAGTGTTCATAAATATAAAGTGTAGGTGTTTGTTTTTTTTTTTTCGTACTGCGTAATTTACATATTTTTTTTTTCAACTCAATAGCCTTTCTTTGTTTCTTGGCAGGTTGAGAAATTGATATTTTCCTTTTATAAACATAGCTCGGATGGATATAGGATCTTGGATACAGAGACAATTTTGCAAGTTTCAGAGTGTGTTATAGAACATTTCAACCAGTTAACGCAGCCAGTAGCCCATTGCGTATTGTGGTCGTTGAGTTAAGCAGTCGTAAGTCGCATAGGTTGTAAGTCGAAGACTACCTGTATATGCATTCAACTATTATTGTTGCTTCTCTAAGTTATTCTTAAAAATAATTATTAATATTTCTATTTTGGAGGCGATATAATATCTGATATCATTATTTAAAACGTGATACCGTTAATTCTTTTTTAAAGGTTGTAAAATATATCCATCGGACGACATAAAACATGTTTACAAATTGCACTTGAATTCAAAGATATGGTCTGAAGCGCGAGTGGTATGTGAGTCTGAAGGAGGGTATTTGGCAATTATTAATAGCAAAGAAGAACGTGCCAAGCTTGTGGAAATCCTTACACTACCTGAGAATTACATGGCATATCCTGGACGCTCATGGAAAACACTGCTCGGCTTCCATGACGCATTTGAACGTTTCGTATTTCTCACCGTGAAAGGTAGTATATTTTTTATTAATACAAGCTTAACGGCATGTGTACAATATATTGTTCTATTTCACTTCATAAAATCATTGAGTATGTCGAATGTGAAAGTAAAAAGAGGTAATTACTAGAGATTTTTTTTTCTTTTTT
>JAGVSQ010010449.1:0-12905 GCA_022683975.1 Rhyacophila evoluta
GGTTTATACGAGCTGTTAACATAAACAGTTGGGCGATGCACACGAAGGCCAGCCTTGTGTGTATATTATAATAAAAAAGCACAATAGCTTAATTGTATTACCTAAGAAGTAATGATTATTATGTGTAATTGTGTGTGTGTGGGTATGATTTAAAATATAAAATTGATTATGATAGTGTTGATTCTACCACTATCGTATCAATAATATACGTTAAAAATATAATATTAGTGTAACTTTATCTGTAAGAAAGTATATAATATTTTTTATACCTTTTTTGCTCCCAAAGTGTAGCATATGGATCCACACAATGTGAATAAATCCACTCCAAAAGTGGAGTATATAGATATATAGATCTCCGCAATGTGAAGACGTCTTGACAGATAATTTTCACGAGAATCGTTTGTCAGACAATTACTCAACCCCATGGGCATCCAGTCCTACATTTTTAGATTTTTCAGAAATGGGGAATCGAATCCGCATTTCCCGGACTGCTAGACGCGGACGCTACCGACTACGCTAACCGGGGAGACTTATAATATTTATTTCATAAAATTCGACATCGATACTCCAAATACTCTAAATAATAGCCAATTACTTTTATTTTCACTGAAAAAAACATTTTTGAATGATTTGTGTCAAAGCTGATTTAATAAAGATAAAAGAAAATTCAATTTGTTTCGCACTGTGAAAATTAAGTATAACATTTTTGTCTTCTAAGATCTAAGAGATAATAAAATTAGGGAGAAAGTGTTTTTCCGGTCATTCTAATAAAAGTTTAAATGATAATCCGAGCAACAAAATAAATTGTATTTAAATTCTTATGTATAAACACAAAGGTATAAAAAGACAGATGTAGTAGATGTGTTACTAGAATGCTAAAACGGGCAGCATTTGAAAGTTTAATGTAAATGTTTTTCAGGTATGATAAAATCTGAAAAAAAGTTTATTAAAGAGAGTGAAGAACAGCTTCCTGGAGATGGGCCGACTAAATAAAAATAAATACGGATTTAGCAGAATCATATAATCTTCGGCCATCAGGTTAAGTTAAAATAATGTAAATTTTATTAATATCACATGATTAATTTATCAGAAACGCTCTTATGCATTTTTGAAGTAAGTCGATAATGGCACTAAAAAAATATAACAAAGAAACACAGCATTCTTGGGACTAAATTTAAGACCAAATAATCCAAAAAAATGGTTGTGAGATACCCAGTTTAAATTTTTTTTTAAATGGTTCCTTTTTAAATATTTATTGTATTTATGATAATCTGAAAAACAGAGATAGTTTTAAATGGTTTTCTACAAAAAATAAATTTTCATTCATATGTAAAAATTAATGCCCTATATTTTAATACAGCGCTAGCATTAAAATGTATTTTGTAAATAAATACATTTTTTATCTCATAAACTATTTACTTTTGATGCTTATAGAATTGCGTTGGTTATACTAGATCGAAGCTGACAATGCAAAAAAATTGCCCTACGGATAAAATCGTTGGTGTACTGCTAGCTGATGTATATTTTAAAGTATTTGGAAAATACGAAGTGGTATATTATAAAATTTAAAACAATCTCACTTGGCGAATTATTCGAAATGTGCTTTTTATGTTATCACTTTTCTTTATGAGGACGACAGCTTCGGCGGAGCAAACGTTACATGAATAATAATTCGGTTATAACTTACACACGGAAATTCAGCTCGAATGCATATGCTGCCTAGGCTTACAGATTTTTCTATATTCAGAAGATAATCCCCGAAAATTCACGACTTTGCAATTCCGATTTGGAAGATATGTTTGAAAATTTGGGCATCTTTTCGTATCGGTGCGTATATAGACATCATAATAATTTAAGCAAAAAATAATTTCGTATATTGAAAAAAGTGTGCTAGCGATGTAATAAAATACGCATTTTTTATTTTAGCTATGACAAGTGAGGAATTTTACTAGAAATTTTGTATTTTATTTTAAATTAAAGAAAATAATATAAAAAAATTAGTAGTTCAAATAAAAAAATAGTAAACATTACGTAGCTTATAGCAGTCATAAATAATACGCAATATTTTTTAAAATTTCAGTTAAGTTTGTGTTAGTTTTTTTTTAATTTGACTTAATTAATTAACTCTCTTTTATCTTATATTATATGAAAAACCTTCGGATCAGAATCGTTTTTTTTTCATAGACCAATGATGAAATATATGTCTCTAAGTTTAATTTTAAATAATGTTGATTTCTGGAAATTTTTAAATCATATTTGTATCCAACGTAATAACGTTACAAATGTATTGTCAATAGATTAATATAAATTTGCTAATTGAAATAAAAAAATAAATAATTTATGAAAAACTGTTCTTTCAATAGTGAACGGATATAAGCCATCTGATTAATTACGAAGCATTACTTTTTCAAGCAAAGGAAAACATGATAATACGTAAAACGATATTTTCTTGTCTCTCGAAATTGTCTTTCGATGCGTCCTAAGCGAAGCTTTCAAAATATTTGGAAAGCGAGTAAAACTAACGCAAGCCTTCTTTTGAAAAACAAATTAGCGTAATTCTAAAAATTGACAACAAACAAAGCATTTTTAGGCGATCGAAGTACAAAAGCGCCATTCGAGCTAATTATTCTTTCTGACTAATGCTGAAATGAAATTCCAGAAAGCTCGATTGGATTTAGAAGTAATTCCATTGCGGCAAATACTCACAATCAGCTGAATAATATCCCGCTTCTTATTCGATTCGAACCGCCAACGTTTCATTTCAATTGACAAATGGTTTTTAATAAATTTTACCCAAACTGGACTCTGAAGTTTTAATTAGCGTTAATAATTATTTATTACTTTACTTAGCTATTGAGCATAATTTCCATAGAATAAAGACACGCTACTTTTTATTGATTTTTTGACAAGTTCACTTAGAAAATGGACCATATGGATCTGCAAAATGTGCAGATATGTCTTTGACAGTTTTTTTCTTTACGAAAATTAGTTGTCAAAAAAAATGGCTCAACCCGATAGGCATGCAATCCTTTAGATGTGAGTATCGGAGCCGCATTCCCCGAATATGAGACGCACATACTAAGTTTTAGGATACTGAGAAATTTATTGTTAATAGTCAATTGTAAACAATTTTTAATAGTATTCACACAGAAAATGGAAATAAAACTTTAATAATTTCCATCTGAGTTACATTAACAGTATGTATTGTAACTGCCTAAACGTATGCATAATTTAATCGTGTAACACATTATTTTAGTTCTAGTTATTAAGCAAAAAAATTATCACGATGATTCATCGATAGTTTTCTTCATAAAAAAGCTATACTATTATCAAAAATACTTCGTCTCGTATTCAATGTGTGTTATATTTAAAAAAAACATAACCCAAAGGACTTTTGGGTTAGGTTACCTCGTTAATATTATACTACGAACGACGATATATATATGTTAAGCAGTTAAAAGTGTAAAAAATATTTTATAAATTGTTATATTTTTCATGTTTTCGCTTGTTTTTATTTAAGTCCATAATAAATAGCTCGTTAATCCTTTCTTTTAAAATGAATTCTAGCTAAATGAGTGACAAAAAGTTTTATGGCACTATTCTTTTACGTTTGAATAGCTTCCGTGACATCAGATTGTCACACAAATCAATTATCATCCACCGTAGTCGAGGTTTTATTTTATCTCCAGCATGTTTTTTTTAGTTATAAATAAAGCACAACGAAGCTTATTTATTGAACGGGTTTTTCCTTCCTAGCGGAAGCATAAATTTTGATAAGCTTTTCACCAGTAACAAAACACGGTAAAGCGACAATGTTCATATTTGTAAATAATACAACAAAAAACACACTACTTCGATGTATTGTTTTTGAGGCTGGATTTCACACCTGCTGATTTATTACGGTACAAAAATAAACATCGTTGAAAACTTTTGCAAAAAATAATTACTTCTTGAGCTCAATATATTTTACATTAATTTGGCTATGTGTAAGGCAGGATTATTATTTTGAATTTATAATATTTTAATCACCGTTATCTTTGATAATATTTTTATTTCATTTTAAGTGCAAATCAAATTACAATTATTATATATATTGTTATACATTTTTATTCTTTGTGATAATTATTAAATTTGTTAAAATAATTTTGAAGACGATAAACTTGAAAAGCACACCATAATAAAATTTACACCAAATAACGTAATTTTTACGACATAGAAAGCTCTTGGAGTATAGTTTGAAGACCAAAACGTAAAAACAAATGGATAACAGAACGTCGTTTGCTTGCTCATAATATGCAATTTTTCCGAGCTAAATATCCCAAACAAAAGGCCGTAAGACTGAAAAAACGTTGCGGGCCGAGCAAAAATTCGTTTATTATGTTAATTAGTAAAGTTAAGGTTTTTCCTTGCTGTTTGACAAACAATTGCTGTAGGCAGAGTTTAGCAAGGAAACAGGCGGAATGGATGGTCTTTTAAATTGTTGCTTGCGTGTTGATTCTACCCAAATAGTAAATTAAGTAGAATGTCCTCTGTCAAATGAGACGGAAAACGTTTTTGTCTTAATATTATTTTGACGTTTTATTTCTTTTAAGACGCTCATGGTTTTGGATATAATAATAATTATTTCTGATTGAAGCATTATTTTACTATTAATTTCATGTAAATAATTGTAAAATATTTTTAAAATATATTAACTATCTCTTTACAAAAAAATATGTTCAAATTATAAATCACATTGATGTCATAGTAATAAATATTACTAATAAGCTTTTTTATACCAAGAGTGAGTTAGTATTTTATTATGTTTGACCTCCCATTTTCCAAACAAAATGAGTGCGAATTTCAATTTTAGTTAATATCTTAAATAAATAAAAAAAACCAGATTAAAAATAAATATGGAATATCAAAAATTAAAGTTTATGTATCATTTATTTTATCATGCAACATCATATAATTTGTTATGGGAAGTTTCCTAAAATATTTATGCTTTAAATTATATAAGTCTATACTTAATGATACAAGACTGGATTGCCGCATATATTGGGTAATTATCTGACTACCAATGTTTTTTTAAATGATCTGTTAAAAGAGGTCTTCACATTGTAGAGATTCGTGAACTTCATTTATATAGTAGGAATACATATTCATTTATATGGCATAAGCTCTCATTTTAGAATATGATATATGGTTGTTTATATTTCAAGAAATATTAAATGTGCCATATGTTTCATGGAATTATTATCGTATTTTAAGCTTTAGAAAAATATCAATTTTAACAGCAAGCAATTAATATTTAGTTGAAACAACAAACATTTATAAAATATTCAATGGTTTAATACAATAGATTTCTTTCCGGGGTTTCCGTTTTTATTAAATTATTGATCATTTGATAGGCAAATAAAAGCGATAAGGATTATGCAAAACATTAGCCAAACTCAAGTCTCAAAACGCCCGCAAAGTCATGCCGTAAAAGAGAAAATGCACTGAAGCCAAAACCCTAGAAGCCAACGGCGTGAAATAGCGTGCTCATGAAGTAAATGATATGTAAAAGAAAACCGAAATACTCGTAGCAGTGAAGTCTGACTTTTGCTGAACCACTAGGGATGCCAATACCAGTATTTTAAAAGTAGAAATCAATTAATAAAAAAAAAGGTCTTTATATAAAATATTTCAAATCTAAATATTACCTTAAGTAATTGAAATTTTTGCTGTTTTAGGATTCAAATAATTGAAGATTATATTGCTTTTAGGAATATTTTTTCTTCTTTTATAAAAATTAGATTATTTCATTGATGTGACTTATGCATATGTTTTAAGCGATGAAAAAAATGATTCTTGATTGCAGGCCAAAATTTGTTGCACTGAGCATGTGATCTGGGTCATGTATTTGTTGTGTTATAATCATATTTACTATGAAGGTGAAGGTGATATCAGTGGACAAGTTGACAATTCATAAATTACTCAGGATATACTGTTATTCAAAATTGATAGCGTGTTAAAATTATGGATTGCTAATAAGTTGAGAAATTTCCTGATAACCAATCCTTGGGAAAAACATTTGTCAAATCCATTTGAATTTTACTAATAAGATTATAAAAATTCATACATTACACCTGCAGAGGACATAGTAAAAATTAAAAAAAAGATACCATAAAATACTGTTATTTCACTTCTAATTCACTACAACTTTCAAGTATAACTTATTACAGTAAGAATAAGTGAATTATATTAAACTGACATGCGTTTTTCGATAAAAGATTATGGATAATGTTTGATTTTTTTTATAAGACAAAAAATATAATATTAATTCACTAAAGAACACCCTGCACACAGTACAGAGTATATTGCAGACGATCTTTTGTCACCGCAATACAGTGAAGTCTTCTCACTTTTATAATGATTCTCTGTTCTCAGCCTAATGCATCTGCACCGGTGACGCTCTTGCGGTACATCCGCTTACAGAACTACCTCGTTGAAGATTTGATTCAATGCGACTATCTACTGCGATGCAGGTTGTGTCATGTCAGATTCTTCGTCTTGTAAAAGCTTTTTAATGCAATTCAAATAACAAAGTTGTGTAAAATTTTACAAAACATAAATAACAACAAATTTTTCACTTAAGATTCTAATAGATAAACTAGCACAAGTAAGTCTTTGGTAACGGTTTTTACGTACATATAAATTATATTTGTTTTTTATTTGTTCCATGAAAATGAAATTTGATAGCTATTTTTTATATGCTAAATAATAAGTATGGCACATATCTGTTTAAGCAGTGAATATTTTATAGACTAATGTAATTAGTTAAAGTAAAACCACAGAAAAGATTTATATAATATACACCACATACTAAATACCCATTGTTTATAAGACAAATAAACGAAACTCGCTTCGAAAGTGTAGCATGTGGATATTTGTAATGTGAAGACATGTCTTGGCTGATTATTTTTTACGAGAATTGTTCAATCCAATGTGTATCCAGTCCTAAATGTTTGGATTTATAAAAGTCTGACAGATGTAGGAATCAAACCCGCATTTCCCGGATGCAAAAATATTAATTTATAACTTCAGAATAATTAAAATCTATTATTTGTCTGATTTCCTTACACAAAAGTTAAAGATTATTTACTGATATGAAATAAATAAATTTCAATTTAAAATTTTTGAGAACGATCAATTTCAATTAAAATTAGTATATTTCAAAGGATATTAAATAAATATTTATTTTTATATAAAGATTTTATAAGCGTATTTTTGCTTAAAACATATATAATGCATTGAATGATAATGTCAGTAAATAAACGAAAATCTACTCCAGAACCCGACAGTAACTAATTTGAGGAGCTTATTTGATTACTAACTGCTTTGAAATAAAAGTTTGTTTTTATTGTTACATAATTTTATTTAGCATGCATTTAAACAAAGGTTTTCATAATACTCAAGATTACAAATTACCAGTCACGAAAGTTAAAATTATAATTTAGCCAGTGCAAGATATACTAAGTGTATGCATACTTATTTTAAATATCGCATTAATCGTCAATAGAAAATAATTTGTAACATAAAAAATGATAAATATTCTACTTGGTATCCATATAATAAAAATTATACGACCATTTATAATACTAGTAGATGAGCCATACAATATTAGATGAAGTCACTTCATACGTACGAAAATATTTCTGTATCGTGTTGTTGAAATTTTTTAAATTTTGTTATTTTTCCTATTTAATAATAATGTTACCTCAAAAATGTTTACATAAACTTTACCATTGGTTATTGGTTCATATTCTATTTTAGATTCTGTACTGTTTGCTTATTTAAAATTAATTTGCTTTTAGGAACCAAACTTATATCTACATTAAATATTATAAGGTTCAGTTGAAACTTTTGTGTTTATGTATATAGTGTATATTTTGCATTAAAAATATATTAGTTCAGGAGTTTACTCCAATGGATTGAATAAATGAATTACACCCCTATGTATTTCGAAAATATTTTCACTGTTCTGGTAATAACTGCATCGTCATAGTGAAGCAAAAAAAAACTTACTAACAAATTGACAGTTTTGGGATAATAGATGTTTTTCAATTACAATTTGAAATGCATAAGTCCAATAAATGTTTATGTGATATTTTGAAGTAAGTTTGTTTTTAATTTTGGTACATAAGTCTTTGTAATAATGACACAAACAGATTTATAAATTGTCTAAGAAAGTGCATAAAAAATATGAAAAATATATTTATTGATTATTCGCAATACCAGTTTCTTTGATTTGAAATTGGATCTAGTTAAATAGAAAATGTCTAAGCCCCAAATTGAAATTTCACATTTAATAACATAAAATGTTTGATATTGATATATATATGATAACATTGATAGTTTAATATTTAAAATAGACCTAATCAGAAATTTACACCCAGAAGAAGTAATTACTGTTTTTTGTAACTCGCATGCTAAAATTTACGAAAAATAATATCCACAAAACGTTCACGTGGCTTGAAGGTTTTCGGCTTTGAAGTTTATACATAACATTCCTTAAATACAAATAAATATTTGACCATAACTATTCTAAGTTAATTATTACAGCTGTGGTACTTTAATTTTTTTTTTCAATAAATCTATATATTTATATATCGTTGTATTGTATTGTATATATATATATATACTCGTGTATCGTTTTATTTATGGACCAAAAAATGCACTGCATGTAACCAATGCCAAGGTTTTATGGGCAAAGACTAATGTAATATACTCGTAAGAAAAAATCCAAGCAAAAACGATAAAAAATTTAATTCGCAGAAAACGTCCAACCTACAAAAAATTCAATTCCTTTTAAAGTCGTATGTTTTTCAATAATTTAGGTATCGGGAAAGATAATCCATGACAAGTATTTAAATTTCATACTACAGTCTTAATAATATAAAAGCCATAGTACATGTTAATTTATTTCATCAAAATTTTAATCGTGTGTTACTCAGTTCAATGATTTGTGGCTTAGACTTTTTTCGCTTAACTACATCCGATTATTAGTATTCGAATTTGTTCGTAAGCGTGGAGTTCAAAATGATATACTTTGATTTATCTAAAACTCAAGTTTATCAAAAATATTAGCTGGTGACTTTTCACTATTATATACAATTTTAAGTATCACTATGATTTATATAGAAAATATGTTTTTTTATTATTCTAATAAGCTTTTTAATAAATAATGTAACGATGGTTATAGTAAAATATTGTATTTTCATAGAAGTTGTATAATATCCTGTGCTTTATTTGTTGTAACATATTGTCGGAGTTTTTGTATCTTTTGTTTGGAAATGTGCCATTTGGAACAGCTTTGTTCTAAAGAGCTTATACAAATATTAACATAAAATTACAGCTGTAAATAGCGTTTTAAAATGCTAATATTTTGATGTTGGTTGTACAATATGTAAAATATTGCAAATACGTATGTGTAAATCATGCGGATATTTTGTTTTCTTCGTAAAATAGTGCATGTTTAACGCTATTTATTTAACCAGAAGTACGAGTGATACACATACTCGGTATACACCATTTTCCTACCACAAAATATTTCAAATTGATTTTTTCTGGTTTTAGATACAAAAAAATGTTATTTGTAGAAAAAAATCAATGATAAAATAACCATATAAGTGTTTCACCACATTTAATCCCATTTCAGCTTAAATACCAGATCATTATTTAATTAGTATGCCTATCAAACATGTATAACAGTGGTTAAATGTATGGATTTAAATATATTTCTATACGTAGAACAGTAAATAATCCCACACTTGCTAATGACCATGTATCATCTTTTTAATTTTTGTATAAACCCACACAATATCCAATAATATCGAATAGATTAAATCGTGGCGTGCAAAAATAAACTTCTGTAGTCAAATGGTTAGTCGAATAGATTAGAGCAGAGTATGATTAATATTTTAGAAAACCATATCTTTCTTGCGTAAAGCGATTATTATTTATTTCGATGGCCTTATATCAATATTTGCTTAATTTAGTTACAAAGAATCATTAATTGAAAATTGTATTATTAAAAATTTCACTATGTTAAAGAGTGTAATATATTGCCAATTGCTGGTATACAAAATATCTAAAATAATTTTTATTTGAGTTGGGCTGTTTTGTTTATTTTAAATAAACGAACATAGAAAAAAAGGTTCCCTAAATCCGTTTTTCTCTTCAATAAACCTACTATCACATGTTTGAGTAGATGCGATATTCTATTTTTATATTCCTCGTGCATTTTGCGTGTAAGAAATATTAAACACGTAGAAAAAACTACAGCAAAAACACTCACTCATCCTTCTCTTAAATTCGCGTAAAGTAATCTAAAGTTGGACTAAACAAACAACACCGTATTTGTTTTCATAGGTTTGTATGCTTATTTGATCATCTCGAACCCTCCATGTAAAGCTAAACAAATTGTATACCCAAGAGATAAAATTCTTAGGCCGCCTCTCGCCATGTTTTTATTGTTTTTGAATATTTGGTTTTGTTTTTACGTTGTCGCATAGATAGTAAAAGAGTTATCCACTACGTATGAACACATTTCAGCAATGTCAGTTTGTGAAAATAGATAAACTATAAAGAAAAAGTAAAAAAAATGTAGAATTATTTTACAAATGTGACATAAACATTTTTTAAATAATAGTCTTTTGTAATGCAAACATTGATAATCATTAAAAAACCATGATGATATTCAATACATCAGATAGTGACATTAAATTCAAATAAAAAAAAACTACACAATAGTTTGTTTCTTCCATACTATTTTCTCTCTTATATGGACATCATGAAACATCCCACATTATCCCAATTTATAACAGTATTGTATAAGTTTACCAAATGTACATCGTATATGGTATCTAATGGCCTTTCATAATATCAGAATGCAGTTGGATCAAATAGCATGCTTTAGAGATGAATTATGAGCTATTGATTTAAGTCTAACCATGCATCTTCATTTGGAATACGTCAAAAGATCTATAATAAATTCATGTATATTCTCATTTTTATTTTCAATGCGTAAATAAGAATCATATCTTTTGAAATACCATATTGTTTTATAGATAGTTTTGGTTTATTTAATATATACATATATATATTTTTATGTATAATACAAGTTTATTGTGTAAAGCCAACCCATCTTAATAGAGGTATGGGTTTAGTTATGGATATTCATTAGCCTTCTCAGTAGCTAACATATAAGCGTGCAAGAATAGACACTGTAAGTTCTAAATTCAAAACTTGTACCTGAAATGGTATTCCGAAAGCTAAAAATAAAAAACTGGGTGGCCAATGAATTAAGCAATTGTATGACAGCACATTCTTACGAGAAAATAATCGTCTTCACGTTGGATAGATCCATTTGCCGCAATTGGAAGATTTTGGGATAGAAATTGATTTTAGCATGCCAACTGTAATCAGCTTAATAAATTGTAATGATTTAAAAGAATAAATTGTCAAAATACGGATATTCGTATACATTTTCTGAACGGACAAGGTAAAAATATCCAATAAAAAAGTTATTTACTATTTCCACTCCAAGATTTTTGATTGTATTATTTTACTCTAGGGGAACATAATATGATGGATGAAGAAAAAATGAAATTAAATTTATCTACAAAATTGAAACCTAAGACTCAAGAATAGAAAACGCATCGCACCAATCTTTATTAAGTGTAAGCGCAAGAAAAAACATAAATTGATAAAAATAATAAACAATTCAGTGGAATTTTAAAAACTCATTTCAGAAAATATGAAACTATGTTCTAGTCATTCTTAGTTGAAAGCTTTGTATTTTTTTAATTAAAAAATATCATTTAGCCATTATTAATACACGATGTTATTAAAAATGTATTTAAATTATATATTATGTTCTATTGCTTACAACTTTGGTGGTATACCTATATTAAAATAAATTTTATTTTCATTGTAATTTACATACATGATTCTGATTTATGATCCTGAAACATGTCCAAAGTTTATTTGTATTGCTGAATACATCGCTGTAAATTTGGGCATATCTGATGTTTTGTTGTTTTCGTATTGGTAAAAAAGTTCTGCCCACTATTTAAACCACGACTACTGGTTTAAAAAAACGTTGGCCGGTAATTTATCAACAAAAAGGCATTCACCACTAAAGCTTCACTGAGCTTTGTATGTTTATCAAATATGTCAAACATATTCATTCATGAATCAAACCGAATGGATATTTTTCTATTGAAAGCTTTTTATAATACACGAGACTCAAATCAAATGGATCAACCTGAAATGGTTTTTTTTATTTGTGTGTGCAAAATAGAAGTGCTGAATATGGACATACGCAATCTTGCTATAAAAATGTAAGTTTTCAAAAGCAAAATTGTTTTGTTTTGTCTTCTCCAATCGTCATCGTTGTCGATACATTTATATTTCATTTAAAATATTTATAAAATTTTTCATCATTATTAAATTTTCCAGAATACGTTCACTTCATAGATTTCAATCGTATGAAAAAGCAGATTAAATCAAAGCTCTCCAAAACGTATCCCGGCACTACTAGGTATATTTACTGTTCTCTAAGCTTTAAAAAATATCAAACTATCTCACTAGTAAAAATAAGATGCAAGAAAAAATAGCGAATAAACGGTATTTCGTCATTCCCTTTTTTTCTTGATTTTTACTAATTCAAATCTTTTGATTAATTTTGAATGAACTGATCAAATTCTTATTTTTATTTCATGTAAACTCATTAGCTGTATATTCTACTTAATATCTCGATATTTAAAAAGTAATATACGACTCTGTGATAAAAATGAATTTATTTAAATTAAAAGTCAAATTCTAGTTTAGTAGAAAGATAACATTGCAATGCAAACGAATCTTTGCAAACTATA
>JAGVSQ010010450.1:0-12903 GCA_022683975.1 Rhyacophila evoluta
AAACTGGTAAACTTCACATATGGAAGTTTACCAGTTTTAAATAATTCAGAATTTATATAACTACTGTTTGTGTTACTTTGATGCTATAATACAATATAAACATTCATTACAAATTAAATTAAGCAAAAGTTATGTTTAACAATTTAAAATATTCACATAGCTTAAAGGATGAGATTTGCCAATAATATAATATTTTATCTGTATATGAAATATTTGGAATTTAACAACTAATTTACCTTTGGTTTTAAAACAATCCACTATCTGTTTTATTTTATGTTAAAAACTCACCTCACTAGTTTGATTCTTATTTCTTGTCTGCCATTCCAAACATTTCAGGAGTAGCAAAAAATAATTATTTAGCTAGTCGCTACCCTGAAATATTAAGTGCATTTGAACCCTGTAAATTTTAGTATTTTTCCTATAATCGCTTTCTGTGCATTGAATACAGAGCGATTTTTCAATACACATAATTATACTAATCTTCTATGATATCTGAAATTCTTTAATTTTAACTTTAACTTTAATGTACCTTGGAGGACTTTTTGCTTCTTAAAGGTTCACCATAAGTAAAACTCTTGTTTCTCAAAGTGTGATTGATAAGTATTGCATTATGTTTTGTATTCATAGATTAACATGCAACTAATAATTATATATTTTTTCAACCATAATTTATTTGTTTGTATACAATCAGTATCAAAATCTTATGCAACTTCTGAAAATATCTGTAGATGCGCAATGTATAATCAAAAAAAAATTTTTTTGTGTGTTTGTTAAAGTGTGTTATTAAATATTTAAGAATTATAGCAATAATTTATGTTGATGATATTGTAATGAAACCATTCCCAATGGTTTACAATGAATTCATGGGTTTGATCTCAGTTGGGTCCATAACACATTGTTGATAACAAAACGTTCCACTTCCGATATGTATATTTTAATTGGCAATAAAAGCAGGACTTTATTGGGTGTTAAACACTTGCCACATGTACATCAATTTTAACTGCATTTGAAATGCATGATTCTGTGTATTTTTAATATTGAATCTCAATACTGATTAAATTTTTTTCTAATGAATACTTAAGTAATAAAAGTTCTTGAACAACAAATCTTTTTGTTGAATCAAATGAATATTCTTACAAAATAAACTGAAGGAAATTTCACTGTAACGAATTACAAATTTAGTTGCATTAAATATGTGCATTATTGGACGACAAACCTGTTTAAGATTAATTTTTGTAATTGAGAAATATTTACCCATGTATAACAAAATATATTCTGTGGTCCCACAAAACTTTACAACATCGAGTTTAGCTTATGTAATGAAATTTAATCAAGTTTAATCTTCTCTTCAACAATCATTCAACACTATACACCCCAGTTAACAATTTTCAATTATTCAATTAGTATTCCAATGAGTCAAATTAAATTAACTCATAATTTCGTTGAACTAATTAATAGTTATGTGTTTTGAAAATACCAAATGAATATATTTGTGAAAGAACAAACTACAAAATATCTTTTTCTTCTTCATAGCGCTACATCTGTGTGTAGATCTTGGTGTTCTCCGAGTCTGCTTAGAGATGTTTCTCCAGTTTTAAATACTCAAGTCTTCAACTGAAACTCAAATCTATCCATTCATCTCATTTGAATTCAACCAACTTTATTTTTTGGTACATCTAATGTCAGTTTCTTTATATGTAACCTGTCCATTCTATATACCAGTCCCAACCATCTAAGGTGCTGGTTCCCAATCTTTTTTGGCCTACCGCCCCCTTTTTCAAACTACTCAACCCTTCTTGTTTTTTTTCTTCTAGCTTGGGTAATTTAATTATTAATTTCTTCTATAAGGAGCTAGTGATACCCTACACCTCTTAAACACCCCGCAAATACTTCTGAACCCACTATCGCCCCCCCTAGAAGTTTTCGCCCATTTACGGAACTTACGATCTAAGTCAA
Source organism: Rhyacophila evoluta (assembly GCA_022683975.1). Lineage (NCBI taxonomy): Eukaryota > Metazoa > Arthropoda > Insecta > Trichoptera > Rhyacophilidae > Rhyacophila > Rhyacophila evoluta. The sequence continues at coordinate 1,957 of JAGVSQ010010450.1, forward strand.
TCCAATTTAATAAAATGTGAGTTCATTTAGAAATCATGAGGATTATTAATGTACCTATTTTTCCATTCTAACTTTATGAATTTAAAGACATCATGCATCACGCTCCATTCAAATAAGTCCAGTATTCTCCATGTTTTTTTTTTACATTTACCAACTGGTGAATGCATGTTGGATTTCCAGAGTTGGTTATAATTTAACCCTCTAGTAGTTTGTGATGAGAGGTATGACATGATGAGGATTCGATAATCACAGCTAGATTAATAAAGTTTCAAACATAAATTAATCTGAATTTCATACATTTGTTTTTTCCATATCTCCGAAGGTGTATTTAAACACTAAATTTTTTTAGTATTACGAGGCTTTTATTTCAAAATATTAGTGACACAGAAGTCAAATATATAAGTACAATCCATATATTGGTTGTATTGTGTACCTAACAATAAAATCAAAAGTATCAATAAATTTCAATATTAACAGCAAAAATTCACAGATTCTACATAATTGGATTTTTGTGAGGAGTATTGGACATGCCTAATTTTGTAAAGATTTCATCCACTTCATTGTAAACCACAATATGTGTGAAATCTGAAATACCTGTATATTTATTTTAACTTGTGACTGAAAATATTATGCATAATAAAGACGTTGATATTTTTTGTTATGTAAATATCTATATCCCTGTTCTATCTATGAATGATTGTATTTGAAAATTATTTTAGTAATGAATTGTCACTTGTGCAAAACAGTGACTTTGCATAATATGAAACGTTAAAAATAAAATGTGAACTTAGTGTTAGTAAATAAACCACAATATTATGAATATTTTACAAAAATTATTGTTTGTTTTATTTTGTTTTGGCCGCTCCTTTCAATTTGTATGAGACATGAATATTTCTTTGAATAATTTTTTTTTACAAAACCAATTCTATTTTGCTACATATATCCGATCCAAGAAATATATCTTTAATGTGTAAAGATTATTCATCATGACAATCCTCATCGATCATTACTTACATTACTCATTGGACAATATTGTTTACAGAATTTAAACTGTTGACTTCTGGTTCTTTATGATTCAGAAGTGTGCAAACTTTGCCTACCTCACCTTTTTTTATTGTGTATTATTTAAAATATAAATCCAATAAATGAATTCGTATATCGTTTAAATTTTTATTTTTATTCAAATCAGGGCACTTGGTAAATACTACTGATAATTTTTTTTTAATATAAAGGAATCATTTAAATTTTATTTGCTTGACAATATACCTACTATTTATACAGAAAACAAAAGAGTGAATCTTTTTCACTTTTCCTTAGTTTTTTCAATTTGAGAAATTTGTTCTTGGAGAGGATTTAGATTTTGCCAGAGAAGTGTTTCTTGCATTGCAGCCAATTCCACACTCATCGTTGAAGCTTCCACTGGAAAAATAGAAATACATGATAGAAGATCATGTCAACGATACTTTCAATGCTCACACTGATGTTCTATAAGAGGATTGTAAAAATAATAGTGATATAAATGACAATATCATCAATTACACTTTTATTTAGAGAATAAAGATTTTTACAATCTAGAGCAGGGGCTCCCAACCTTTTTGTACTCTAGAGCACATTCTAAAATATCGGTAGGGTGGCGGGCACCACCTATTTTTAATCGACAAACTCCTTCCATAACTTCTCATTTTCCCATAATATGATAATATAATAATAAAAAAATTCTGTCTCGTCGAATAGTGGCGGGCACATCCGAATCGTTCCGCAGGCACGGAGTTGGGAACCTCTACTCTAGGGGTAATTTATGAAATATTGATATGATTATTATATTGCTATTTTTCTTTGTGTCCTCACTGAATTGATATACACATAAGATAATACAATTCAAAATTATCATTCACAGAACAAAAATATGTTGCATTAGTTATAATTATATTTACTGTTCACCTTTAACACTGAAATAAAATAAATTTAAAATCATGATCTTTTCGAAATAAGCCTGATATCTACCACTTCCCATATTTATATAATATTTAAAGGTTTTTGAATATGTGGGAGTGCGAATTTAAGCCCCAACAGCCTAGTTGCCAAGAAAAGCGAGAAAAGGAGAAATATTTCTCACTCTGCATCATCAAGGTTTTGTCAATCATATCCTTTACTGCGACATTACAGCTATCAAGAACTTGATTGAGTTCATCGTAGAAGTTGGGATCGTCGCACTTTAATGACTCCATTATTACGATTAATTTTATTTGAAAAGAAACTGATAATTCAAAGTAACATCAACTTTCTTACTTGGCGCTCAAAGATATTTGGCTGTTCATAAACGCACTTATTTTATTGTCGAACTTTATGGCTACTGGATGTATGTAGAATGAAAATGGCTTAAATCAGTTTAATATACATATGTATATATATTAAACTGATATATAATGTATATAACATCGATAATTTAAGTAAAAAGCAGATATGGTTTTATCCCAAACATTATGCTTTCATATTAAAAATGCATGGTTGGCCAGAGCGCAATCTTAATATGTAGCCATAAAATGAACTGTCAAATAATATTTCTGTGGTTTCCCGTGCTTAATTTTCAAAAAGGCATAGCTACATAAATATTATTTCGTATAATTGAACCGAGTACTATTTTTCAAAAACCTTATAATGCCTGCATACGAATTGAGCATGTTGATAAGATCCTTGACCCGGGTATATAAAATATCATGAAGTATTGTTTACGATCTGTTTTTTTTATTTTGAGGTTATGTAATTTTATATCATTTTCTAGCCGGAGGTGGTTTCGACACTAAAAAGGTCTTCTGAAGCAATATTCAAAAGAAATGGGATAATCAGAACTATAGAAAATTTGGGACATAGGAAAATGCCATTCAAAACGAGCAAGCACGGGATTCGACATTATGAAGCAAATTATTTTTTGGTAAAATTTGAATTTCCAGCTCACGCCCTCGCTGATCTAAATGAGGAATACAGCAGAGATATTGACATTATTCGGGCTTCATGTTACAAAGTAGACAATAGCGATACTCATGATTGTACACTGAGCGAAGAAATTTTACCCCCAGCTTACAGAACAGACGTTCAAAAAATGGTGGAAATCGGCAAACAACAACAAAGTCGAAGAACCCGCAAATTCCAAACCAACTCGGGACTTGATTATTATCCTTTTCAGAAATAGGTTTTCAACTGTACTCATTCGTATATTAGTAAAAAATTTCTGTTATTAAATTATATTAGCTTCTTATAAATATATTTTTTAATTCAATTCCTAACCTGCTGCAAGTTAAGAATTTTCACCAAGTACCTGTCGATTTATATAGCCTGGCTTAAGTAATTTACGGTAAAAGTGAAGATTCGATGTCTTAATTATTTGAAGTGTGAGAAAATCTTTCTTCAGTTGGTAGCACTAAACACACGCACACGCTAATACACTTGTATATTTCGACATTTTACGTAGCGCAGGGGTGTCCAAGGGAAATCATTTGGTGGACCACATACAAATGTAGTATGACTTTTTTATATTAAAAATAAACCAGAAACATAAAATTGAAATACTTTATTATTACTTTGTGACAATTTTTACAATTTTTCATTTTGGAAGAAAAAATATATATTTGCCGTGTACAAAATATAGGGCGATATCAACAAAAAAGGTTTGTGTAAAAAAATTATAAAATTCATGTATTTCATGCTTAGAACATAGCTTACATCTCAATGCAAATCTATAAAAAAAAAATTTTGAATTTGGAGTTGCACGTTTGGCCTTCGTATTGAATAGGGATAGGAAATTTGTGAAATTTTCCTTGCACATTTTGGTTTCTATTTTATCAATTGCAAAATTCAAATTGTATAGGGAGTTGGAAGCCTCAAAAGGGCCATACAAAGCACTAAATTGGGCCACACGTGCCCCGCGGGCCACTATTTGGACATGGCTAAAGTAACGCAAGTGTGCGCTGCCGTAGTAGAAAATTTTAAATACTTCGCACGCACCACAAATTCCAAAATTCAAAAACATGTGATTGCACGATCCTGCACATCCTAAACGTACCTTTCACAAAGGCAGAAAGGCAGCATGGTCCAGACGTCATTTCAAACAACATTTTAACACTGGTTGAAATTCATGCCGAGGATTAGTGGAATCTGGTGAGATTCGGAGAGTGTACGAGTGGCAACTCATCAAACATTCTGTCGAGTGTGACAATTGCCAAAGTAATTGCACACTCCAGAAATACTCGCAAGGGATAGACAGATATAGATGGGCTTGTAGAATGTGTGCAACAAAAAAGTCTTTGTGTCACGTATTTATTTTGCGGACATTGCAGCGCTTCGTCTCCAGAAACATCACTGAAGCCATGGTTATTAACTATTCTAAAAATGCTAACTATACAACAATTTTTTTGAATAAATTGTTTCAAACCTCAGTGGGTTGTTATTATTTATTACCATTTTTCATTTCGAAGTGCGCGTACAGAAATATCAGTGAAAGCGCGCAAATGTTTTGAAACGCCAATGCATCTGAGTGCATGGGTGTGTACGTGTGTTTTGTGGTACCAACTTAAAAAAAAAATTTTGACACTAATCTTCACTTTGACCCTTGGTTCTAATACTTCTATAATAAAAATGCTAAAGAAATATCGAATGATTCAATAATGACTACTGACCAAGAAGATGCCAGTAATAATATAACAGAACATATTTATGATGAAAGTGCTGAAGAAATCATTATTGAGTCAACAATAATTATAATTATTAAGCGAGGCATAGTGCGTAACACAGTGCACATGACGAATATAACTGCCATTATTTCTGAACAGTTTTGAGTGCCTACTATGAATGTATTACTACACTGTTTAGTAGTACTCAACTAACCGTCACTGTGTTGCTGAGGGGTCGCTCTATAGCGTGACCGTAAAGAGGTTAACCAAGTAGCCTCAGCCAAAGCGGAAAAATCCCCAAATAAACATAAGTACAGGTAATCGTCGACAAACGACCACAATCCTTAATCGGTTATTGGCCTGTCCATTAGAGTAACATAGGCCTGTGAGTTATCATGGTTTGAATGTTCTGAAAAACATTTTAAAGTTGTCTCTGTATAATAAGCATTTTTAAGCCTTTCCGAGAAGTCTACATAAAGGAAAATATCAATTTCTCAACCCACCAAGAAGCAAAGAAAGGATTTGAAAAGAAAATTAGGGTAATTATGCAGTACAAAAAAGAAAAAAAACGAGCATCCAGTAAAACGTTTATATATAGAACAAACACTGCGTTTTGTATTTATTAATACTATAGTGTTTAACCAATTTTATTATAGCAATTTTTTTTCTTCATAAAAAAAAACTAAGCAATATGTCAAGATATCCGAATGCTAATGATAAAGAAAACAAAGATAAAATAGTAAAAAAAGAATGGCGATAAATGACAGTGGTGATATACTGGTTTTAAACAACATAGAAAACATATCTTATTATGTCAGCATGCTTTGTAATTTACATGTGTACTGAGATTATTGCATAAGCCGACTAATTAAGTAAATACAAACAAAAACTAAATAAATTGGGTGCACATCAGAGATATTAATGTATAGAAATAAAAGAAACTATTTATAAAAACAAATTCTGTGTAAGGCCCGGTCCAGGGAGAAGCGAACGAAGGCAGAATCCTAGCATTCGCTTGTTTTAGCATCCGGTCATCCATTCACATCGGACCGAGCATTCGCTTATAAGCCTTCGTTCGCTTCTGTCTGGACCGGGCCTAAGATGATCAATATCAAATAATTCATTTGAGTAGGCGACAATCTGGAAGATTTAGTAATGTTTTTTCCTGATATGGCCAGAGAGGAAATCCAACTTACAAGACCTCATATCAAAGATCCCGGAGATGCGAAAAACTTCTGTGAAAGGCTTAGATTTGCTGCAACCAAGGAAAATTATCTCGATGGATTCAATGCGCAAATAGAATTTCTAATCTGAATAACATTTACTAGACTAGATATTAAAACTCTCAATACCTACTTTCTGAAATAATTGCAATCCTTTATGTCTTTTATTAAATTTATATTATATAACTACCGCATTTTTTTTAATCTCCATTGTTTTTTGTTGTATTTCATGTAAATTTTTATAAATAGACCATTGAAATAAATATTTTGTGTCTATTTTATATACATTCACCCCAAATGAATCTTTATTTCAGAAATGGAGTATGTGGATCTCAGCAATGTGATGTCATCAGAAATTCATAAGAACTGGTTTGTCAGCCAACTGCTCAACTAATTGGGCATCCAGTCCTGTTTCTTCGATTTTTTATAAATCCAGTAGCTGTAGGAATTGAACCTACAATCACACACACTTACCTCTCATAGACTATTATATGGTTGCATCACTTTGAAGTTCTCTGGTGAATTCTCACAACCAAAACGCCCCCGGAATCAATGAACTGCATTCCGCCATGTATGATTTGTCAATAGAATTTTAAGAGGTCAGAATTTTAGTTGATCAAGACCCACAAAAAAAATGCCATGACTTATGAAAAAACTACAATAGGCGTCCTAAATTAGTGTGCGAAATACATCAAACAGGCCCAGGAAACCTGACACATTCAAATTCCTAGTGTGATGGTCTCTTTTTAAAAAGTTTGGAGGTGAACACTTTAAATGAATCTTTGGTAGCTTGAATATATCAGAAATAAGTGAGTGGAGAAATAAAAAACTTGTTAAGTAATTATTAAATATTTTATTTGCAAAACTGAATGCAGATGAGGAATGTAATGGAGGCTCATGGAAGAATGGTCGGTTCTCTTTTTATGCTGTATCAATGGAATCGTACATATTTATAACTCTCAATAGAAATAACTAAATAACAAATTTTCACAACAATCTTAAATGTCTACAATTACTTTTTATTTTTGGAAATATCTATGTATTGGTCTCCTGAGAAAAATCTATTTCACAGATAATTTAGCACCAAACTATTGGTTTCATTTTTTGTTTCAATTCGTTTTTTTAATCTCTAAGTTTGTAATAAAAAATGTAAATAATTCAGCAGAATAAAACTATACAAAATATTGTAAATTTAAGCTTAAAATCTAAAAACATTGACATGGAATGCATTTTTTTAATGCAATTGGCACAGAGCTGTTACAATATATCTTGTTCCAAAATAACGAAAAAATAAATAATAGAAATGATAAATATGTAAACAACAAAATATTGAATAGTCGAATTGACATCTGCTGTGCAGCACTCGCACCCTGACACGAATCCCAAAAAATAATTATAATTTAAAATGACTGAAATTGTTTTGATAAATTATTATTAAATATATAATACACGGAAAAGCTCTCAAGATGTTAACATTAATAATGATCAATGATAATCGACACACAATTTACATATGTCTTGTGTTTCCGAAATTGATGCCGCTCTGGGTAGCGCCCTTGTTCGATCCATACTGGAGTGAGATGACACCTTCTCCAGCACGCCTTTGTTCATCGGTGAAATTTCGGACATTCTTATCAGCTTCTTTAGGTCCAATGGAAGGCTGTCCATAGTTTCCAGCCTGCAACAAATGGACCGCTCATTAATGTTTTTATTTATTTCCATTGAAACCAAATATAATTTAAGTGAAAATTCTTTTCGATATTATCAACCATCAAACTGCATAATAAGAGATAACAGTGATGCTATTTTATCAAAATATTTATGCTGGGAAACATATAAAAGAAATAACCTCTTTATACTGTTTATATCACAATCTGTATGAAAATTCCTCTTAAATGGTTTCAGTCCTATAGGTCCTCTATAACTATTCATTATACCTTATACGTATCATTGACTAGATTTGCAGTGATTACATTGTTTTCAAACTATGATATTGTTATTTAAATGGGTTGTGAAGTATACATCATTTGGCAATCAAGGTTGTAGGTTAGAATCCTATAGCTATGATTGTATAAGTTCTTAAATTTTAGTTGAGAAATTTTGGCAGACAACGAATCTTTACGAGAAACAACCTATCAAGGTAAGTTTTCGCATTGGTATATAAAATATGATAACAGTACAACAAAATATGTGAATATATTTATTTTGTTTCAGAAAAGTATATCAAGACTAACGCTCGTAAAAGACTTATTTACTGATTTATAATTTGCAATATATACTAGAGGTTAACATTTTCCAGATATTTTCTCCCGCGAAATGGAAATTGAAAAAATATGCGAATTCCCGAGAATAATTCACCACACTTAAACAGACCTTTCTGCCGAGGGATTGCAGGCAAATAACAACAGAGTTGAGATTTTGACGCTCCCACAGGTCCACAGTCTGGAAGGTTTCTTGAGGCGGTACTCCAAGATTTTTGGCGGTTTCTATGAAAGCATTTATGTTCTCCATGCATTTGAAAGTCATTTTTGTTTCATTTATTTTTTTTACTGATCCAGCTTGGATGTGGTTAGCCAATCTGTAAATAAAAAAATATCATTAATTCGAGTTTTTTTGGATTTTATATTAATAAATAAAAACTAAAAGAATACCATTTTTAAATCAGATTGTCCCTGGCTATGGATAGCTTGCTTTTCATTAGTAGCGTGATTCTTTTGCCAAAAATTTTAAATCAGATGTTTTATCAGAAATATTTATGTATCATTCCAATCCAACAATTGATAAATACTTACATGCTGACTGTGTATTCAATAAAGCTAATAATATTAAGGCAGATTTAACTAGAACTAAAGAATGATAAATTAAAGTATCAAAATAGCAAAAATTACGAATATCTATCTGTCTATTGCTGCTTTGCACAGAATTATAAATTGTTAGTTAACATCCACATGGAATCAAAGTTACTCAGATATAATCATGGTTACGGAATTTATAAAGTAAATATGTCACCAAAAGATAACAAATGGAGATGCAAATTTTACAGTGGCACGTACACTAAGCTTTGTCAAATAAACTTTTTGCATATTTAACATCATTACGATTGACAGATAAATAATTCATGCAAATTATTACACACGTCAAGAAACATCACAAAAAAGTGACATTCAAAAACCATCTTTCTGCAAGTACTTTTATTTGGACTGACAGAAAGGTCAACTATTCTTCAGTTAATCTATTGACGTTTTAAGATATTTGGGTAAGTCAGCCATTTGCAATCTTCGGTTCTGTATATACTGAATGAATTTTACAAAGATTGGTTATTCTTAATTTATATACACTTCCCAAGTGTATTGTATTGTATGGATCCCATATGGCGCTCACAAGAATCCCTGTCAATGGCTAATATTTACAATTATGTATATATTAAACATCTCGAAAGAAAATTAGTTATTAAACATTCCTTGAGACTGACTTTTTTAAATATAAATCAAAAACTATTTGAATGTTAATTCACCCATCAACCAAAAGTACACCTACAATCATAAGTTGAGTATGTGATATTGAGAATAAGAATTTTGATAGTTTCCTTACCGACAAAGAAGAGTTCCGTCCTTGAGAACTTCCCAAAAGTTGTCCATCTCTCCGGAGATGTTTTCCGGCTCTCCTGTGATGGCTTTTATCCATTCCAGACATTCCTGTGCCAGCTCTTCGCTGTATTTGCTGTTGATCTGAAACATGACAAAAAAATAATTGTTACAAATAAGTCACATAATTTTAACAATGAAATATTTTATTAATAAATATAAAAGCCTATTTTTTGCATTATATTAGTTGATATTTCCTTCCTAATAGCAGCATATTAACAGAAAATAGAATGGGCAGGGTATGGGGTACCAAGAAAAAAAAACAGATGAGGTCACTTATTATCTAATAGAGTTCACGTTTATACTCAAAATAGTAATTAATATCTATATTATGAAAAATTTAATTGATTTTAAAATTTATAATTCTACTAATTGACATTGAATTAAAATATTTTAAGTATAAGTTCTTGTGAATTTGTTTTCAAAATGTGATTATCTGTGACCGAATTCAAACAATTTACTGCCAGTGACATTACTTATAAAAAAATGTTTCTAGCCATATAAGCCGAGGTAATACCAGGGAGCTTACATTCGAAGCGACTTTGCCACCGATTATTTATTATTATCACCGATTTCATATTTGAAAGTTTCCATTTGTATTCAATAATAATTATAAATGAATTTATTTCCAGTATGTTTTACATTTTCTTTACAGAAAATTTAAGGCAAATTTGCTTTGAATTTTTTAATAATTTAATTATAAGTGTTGTGAGTACGCCCTGTTTAACAATAGGAGTAACAACCAAATCTAGGTTTGGAAAAATTTGTCATAGTATAAGTAAATTTTAACATAATTTTAAGAAATAGTATCCTTTAACATTCAGGGCAAACACTTGACTTGCTTATCACAAGTTATTGGCTTATCACAATACATGAGTCACTAATTATTTTTATTATTTAGAAGTTAGATAAAATGTATTTTATTACACACTTCACTCATAAAAAATTGACTTCACTTTTTTTATTTGTTACAATCCAATATTTCTACTTGCTTATGCTGACCAAATTGATAGATTTTTTTTACTATTGGATTGTTTAATTAATTAAGCACTTATTTATGTATTTCCAAATATTAAATAGATAATAATAAAAATTGTTACAAAACCATGCCACAAAACAAAGAAAAAATGTCACGGTAGTAAAAATTATTAATAATGCAAAAATGCAATGTTGAATGATTCATTTTTTTTTTATTTGATAATTACGCATTTCTGAACAGTTGAATAATAATTTCTCGGAGCGATAGCACATAATAATCAAATTAAAATAACTATAAAATTACTGCCACCATAAAATTCATTATGATGGTATATACAATCAATTTTTGTAAATACATAGTTCATTCGAATATTAATAAATACACAAATGGTGAATAATGTTTTTAAATAAAAGACAAACTAATCAAATAAATCA
>JAGVSQ010010451.1:0-12903 GCA_022683975.1 Rhyacophila evoluta
ATAAAAGGATAAGAGTCCAAGCCGATTGTGTTCTTGCAATAAAAAGTTCATAATGTGTTTTGTATCTCCGCTTGCCTGGTACTACTGAATGGTACAAACTGACTTTTTCATACACCAACTACTAGCTTAACTACACTATTAGACCTCGATTTCTCATAAGATTCTAGTTAAATTACAAAATAATAAGCTACATCTTGTGATATAGTAGCAGTGGTAACTAAACAACTGCACGCAAGATAGCTGCACACCTGGAAAGTGCTCACAAGACAAACGCACGCATTGAAGTGCTCACACTAACACTAATACTAACCTTATACTTTTTTTATGCTTAACTCACGTAATTATAGTGTAAGTAGATATTTTATTTTAAGTTATTCATAGTCATTTACTAACAAAGGAACAGTTTTGTGATAATGGGTATTAAAATTACGTCAAATTATATAAAATCGGGTATATGGTTTTATGACATGAATAAAATTAATAGTATTGAACTTGCATAAACACAGATTATTTAAAATAGATTGTCTCAAATGAAATATTATTCGAATTCAAACAGTATACAATCAAATAAATGGTTGAAAAAATAAAAGTTTTAGTTGTAATTAAAGTAGTGCTGTAATAAAGTTAATAGTTTTATTTTTTATAGTGCTGTTCACCAAGCAGATACAATACTAATTGATTATGGCTGTTTGAAACAATTTTTGAAGATAATCAAAGAAATAGAGAAAATATAAAGTAAAACTATCTGAAAGTATGATAGTTTACGTAATTTATTCAATTCCTTATCATTATGGGAAGCATTTCTTGAAACAAAGTCTACCAACCACTAACATGCATAGCCTTTCTGTAACTGCGGAAGTTTTCTTATGGTGTGTGGCTTTAGAAAATGAAATTAAAGAGTCAACTATGTCTATGTAGTTTAGCAGGAAAATACTTTGCTCGGTTAGAAGGTGTTTCCAGGTGCCACTGAACATGACTTAAAAGTTGAAAGTTCATATGATAGACGGTTTGTAAATAAATACAGTAATTAATATGTATTCTAAGTTGTGTATGATGTGAGCTAAAATTAATTAATTTACACTCTAATAATTTTTATGGATAGAACCCAAAGGCCGTACAGGATGTCAGATATTCATCAGTTAGAAAATTAGGCAAACATAATTCAAACTCTATTCTAACAGCAAGTTGTGGTACAACTTTTAACATGTAATAGCATGTTCATTATGCAGCTTTCAAATTCCCCACCAAGCTTACCGCGCAGCCTTCAGTGCTCAAAGATTTTTTCTCAAAACTCGATAAGCTATATAATAATGAGTAGCAAGTGATGAGTAATGAGTAGTATGAGAGCCGTATAGCAACACCGATAATATGCATGCGCTAATTAAATAATAATTTAAAAAATCAGTACCGTTGTATGGAATACCCAGATTAATCCATCGCAAGTTGTTAAATATAGTTCCAGCAATTAAGAATAATAACTAGTTCAATTGAGAAAAAATCTTTTTTTTCTAGATGAAATCAAATACTGACAGACTTAACTTGAAAATATTAAATTATTCTCAATTTGGCATCTAAAACTTCATTGTATTTTTAATGTTAGCGTTTCATAAAAATAACGTTGCGGTTAAAATGTACATTCAAGTAACAATGCCGATTTTATGCCAAATATGCAATCAGAAACTTTTTTACACGAATCGAATTTCAACGAACTTTTGAATTTTCCTCGGTTGAGATTTTTTTTATGTTAAAATATGATAGTTTTGAACAAAGTTATGAAACCGCTGTATTCTGAATACGTCAATAGAATAATATTATGTTAATTAATTAAGTTGTAACTTTTTAAATTATGGAAATCGAGCAAATAAAAAACTGTTTGTCTAGAGATTGCCGTCTCGATAAAATACAGGTTTATTTGCAAAAGTAAAATTGTGATTCGAACAAACAAACTCCGAATTTAGAATACTTTTATACGGATAAACAATGACTAAAATTCACCTGAAGTACTTCAAAGATATTCTATGGAAAGGATGATTATAAAAATTCATCATTGATCGTGTCAGGCTTGTAAGTATTTTATAAAATGATCTTTTTAGTTTTATATTTAATTTTCAACACAACAGAATTTTAAATTCTATACTTATATGAATTATATTGATGCTCGCTGTTTCAAGAAGTTAATCCAAAGCTAAAAAAACAAATCTTTTTGAATAAAACTTTACATTATGTATATCTACAAATCTTGAAACAACTAATAATAATAGATACGAGAGATGAACTACCGTTCAATTACTGATGATTTTTTTATAAATTATCATCATCGTATTGTCATACTTAAGTAACATTTGAAGTTTTATAACTATTCTAGTATTCAAGTCTAATATTAATTTAGTGTTTAATGTGATTTATTACGGAAACGATAATCCATTTCCGATTATATTTATCAAGGTAACTTCTGAATGCATGCTCACAAAAGTCTGAAGAAAATGTCTGAAAAAAAGTGCCTACTTATTACATCTAACACCAAATAATACCGTGAATCTACGTCTTATAGCAGCATATACTTATGGTGATACATTTGCTTAAAAACGAATTGAAACCAAGGATTTTTTCTCAACGTAATAAAATCCTAAATTACAAAACAAAAATCTCATCAGTGCTTACTAAACATATACATATTTGATGAAATGATCAATAGGGTGTATGATGCAACCAAATTTCAAACTAGAATTTGTGTCTACATTAGTTATAAGACTGTAATAGAGAAGTTCTAAGTTTGATGGTTGGACGGTGTTAACGAGACGGCTAAAGCTGTCAGAGTAGATATAATATTATAACAAGAATACACTAGATACCATATCACAGCAGGAAACGATAGAAATTTATGAAAAACGTTAGAAGTTGCATTGGATTCTCAAGAAAAAACTAATAAACATGATGTGTTATGACTATGGAAGGGAAAAATGATCCTCAGTTTTTTAAAATACCTTTTTTTCAACAATCACAACTTAGACAATATTTTCTAGCAAAATTTAAGCTGCAAATACTGAATTAGTATCTAAGCTTAGTTTTTAAGTTTAAAAAAAGAGAACTTAGGAAATTTTCAACCAGGAAAAACGACTTCAACCACATTAATTGCATTAGTTTTCTTTATAATCTTATTAAATTAAATCAGATTGGGTAAATAAAATACCAGTTTGTGCACTTTAAAGTTGTGTCTATTGAGTATTTTATCATTAATCATTAAATTGATGTTTTTGTGGCTCCTGTAAAATTAATTCTGTGTGGGTCACGTCCTTTTTCATTTCTATAATTGATATGAATTTGAATATTTAACATATTTGAACTTGATGAAAAGTTAAGTAAATGAATTATTTTTCGAGTTTTCATTTGATTTTTTTATCTAAGATGACGCTAGATATTTTATACGCTGGGATATTGTATTACTGTGAGATAAAAGCCTAAAATGTATAAAAACAGTTTAATCTAATATGAACGTTCTAAAAAATGCAGTTGTATTTTTTATTCAGAAATAAATTGAAGTAATAGCTTGCTAATGTATTTTGTAACATAGCTGTCTCGCAAATGCCGTCTAGTCAGAATAAAATGACTCAAGGGACATGTCTTAATGACTCGTTAGTTTGAGAAACATATAAACAACACTCAAATTGTACGAATCCTCAACGGAAAACGATGATTCGTCCAACATATAAATTTACATATTTTCAGTTGGGTGGAATCTACCCAATTATTTTGTTTCGGATACGTCGTTGAATCTTCTATATGGACATAATTTTATTAATTTACGGACGTTATAATAATTAAGGTATCCAGAAACTTTTGAAGACCCTGTAGATATATTAAAAGTATATATTTTGTTATGATAACTTATTCAACAACAATAGAATTTAAAATGGATAGAAGTAACTTTTCCAATTATCATTTCTATTAATGTTTTACCATTTCCAACTCAGTGTGTATATTAACAGGTTAATTATTAAAAATAATCAAAATTATTGACAACTTCGATAAATATATTTTGTGTAAATATATTGATACTATAAAAAAATGCATGTGTATGTCTGGCTGTCACAAGAACTACCCCCGATCGGTGAACAATATCGACGTAAAATTTTATGTGTTATTTTGTTTTTTTTTTTCCAAATTAACTATTTTATTTTTAACTTTTAAAACTTATCCCTGATACTCTGCGTGAGATTAAAAAAATCATACAGCCAAGTATTCAAATAAATTTGCAATAACGGGATGAATAAAATTATTTTTTATTGAAAGAGTCGCTAGAACCTATCATAAACAAATCCGTGTGATAATACTTATATAAATATAAATTGAGAACAGATTTATATTCGCGCAGACATGACACTATAATTCACAATAATTTCAAAACTTTGTACTTTTTTGCTTTGTGGTATACGAGGTATTGCTTTGCATTCATCTTGACAAATTATTATTTTTCTCAAAAATTGGTTTTCAAGTCATTAGACATATATCTTTTTTTTAAATTTTAATTATTTTTATTAAACATTCTTAGATGCTGAAGATTTGAACCTGCGACATTCAGCACCAAATTGCGAGCGAAATTTTTTCCTTACAAATAGGGGCAAGTTTATTTATGTAAAATTGTATTGCCGTTGAAAAATTGTGAGTCAAATGAGATAAATTGAGAAGAAAGTAAAAAAAAAACTTTATAAAAATAACTCAAACGAAAAAAAATACTAGCGAGAAAGTGATTCATGTTTTTATAATCTCTTTCCAAATGTAAAAATAATGCATAGCGAAAATAAGAAAAACAACAGCGCATGTTGTATGATATTAAAACTCTAAGCGTCGTTTACATTTAAAACACTTTTTTTTTACATCTGGCAGCCGTATTCTATTCAGATTCAGCATTGATTTTATTTGTTTTCCTTGTAAAGTCTTACACAACTTCGGAAAACGCAGTTGGCAAAATAAAGCTTTTGATACGAATAGCCCTGCCAGAAAGATATCTCTTGCCTCATCGAGTGACGATTTATCGTTTCAACTCCCCAAGGCAATGCAGCGGCCGCAGTTTTCTTTTTATAAATCGTTCTATAAAATATTTACAAAAAATGAACTTTTTTCGTGAAAGTACATCTTTGAAATGTTGGTCGAAGAAGTGAAGTTGAAAGTGTCAGTAAAATTTTTACACTTCAATGTTTATCTTCAGAATTAAAACATATCGATTTTATAAATACTACAAAGGATAGACGACGAAACCCATACATAGCTTTACAGCAGGAACAAAAACGTATATTCAAAAAAATTCCACCTAAGTTATAATATTATATATATATATACGACTGTTAGGTCCACGAAAACAAAAACTGTTGTTATACTTATCGAATCTGATATTAATTCAATAAATTATTTAAGACAACTTAAATAATAGATGGTGAATTAAGACTTTTTTCCTGGTTGTAAATTTCACTTAAAAGCCAAATTTAGATACTAATTCGGCATTTGCGGCGTAAATACTTTTGATATAACGTGTATTAAGTTGTATTCATTGTAATTATTGAAGCTATTTTAAAATTTTACTGAGATTTACGTTATTTTTTCAGTCTACAGTTGATATGGTTCATGTAAGTTCATGGCCAACCTTGTACGATACTCTTTTTAGTTCATTATACTCACTTTTTATTATTCTTAGTGTTATTCTTGTATTTTCAGTACCAGCGAGTTTTCATTTCATATAAAAAGCTGTGGAGACATTATTATGTGTTCGTATAATTATTTTAAAAGCAAACGTATTGATTATTAGCAGTTTTATCTTTATATGCTTTTAAATAAAATACTCAAGATAATATCTCCGGTATAAAATAGCTTTATCATGCTATTCAAGGATTGGTTTGGTTGGATAATTGTATTTCAATAGTTTTATGGTAGACAACAGGATCATTTTGGGCGCTTAGAGTGAAATGGTGTGGGTTCAGATTACACATCTGTTGCATTTAAAAAATGAAATCAAACATAATAGGCATTATGGTTCAGCAATTAGCTGATGCTCGATTCTTGTAATATAAATGTGTCAGAGCATGTCTTCAAATTACGGAAATCCATTTACTAAACATGAAATGGTTTCTGAAGCACCGTGTTAAAGACGAAGGTTCATATTCAATGAGTTTCGTTCAGAGGTTAATTAATTTACACCCCAACTCGAGATTTCTAAACATCTTTTTGTTGTATGCTATAGTAATAATTAAATTTATAAATATTATTTTCTTAAGAATAAATAATATATTTTGTTTAAAAATGAACGTTCAACGCTGTAATATATATAAATATTTAATTTAATAAATATATCTAAAGATAATTAAACTTTTGCATTCGTTAAAAACTAGTCCATGTCAAAATGTTTTATTAGAAAAAGAATAGTTCTAAGCAAATCAACAATCATGAACTAATAGAAATTTCTTTTAACTATTATATTACTGTATTATATAGCCACAATAAGAAAGTTAATAAGAAACAAGTCGGCTAAAAAATGAGTCAAATATAAAAACTGAGAGAAAGTTTTTAATAAAATTTCTTTGTATACACTTGGTTGTGATAAAAAGCTAATGAAAAAATGTATTTCAATCACAATACATGATATTTATATAAAATAAATTGAATAATTTTACTGTCTAGCTGCCAGTGAAAGCAAAAAGTTTTCAATTAAATTTTATGAAGTCAAGCGTGAAATAAATTATGGCAAAACAAATATATTTATAGAGAGTAAATTGATTGACCGCAAGTTTGGTTATTAAAAATTTCAAATGTATGCATAACAAAGCTGCATTTTATTGCTTGGCGTACTTGGTGCTGGAGCTTTCAAAGCTATTCCATAGAAGTAGGTTGATTTTATTGTGTTTCTGTTCGTATTTATAAATATTTTATTTCGATTGTTAGCAATTTTATTTTATCATCAATCATATTTTTTTTATTTTCTTTGTTTTACTTTTAATATGCCCAAAGTTATAAAGTAATTTAACATAATATTATCATTTAGTCAAGATTATTCATTGACGTATTCCGTATATAAGTAAATTATTAAATATAATAGAATTTTAAGTAACTGAGGAGTTGTATGTATGAAAATTATATAGATCATAGCTTCCCAATCTCTTTTGACCTTTTGACCCCTTCACGAAAAAAAAAAACTTAAAGTTACTCACCGTCGCTGCAAGGACTACGTGTATAACATCAAGTAAATGTTTTTTCATTTCTATTCATATCTCTTTTTGTTTCATGTATTGGCCATTTAATAATCATATGGGTTTGAGTATATAGTAAGAAATAGTATTCAAATATGTTTACGAGATTATTATTGCGTGATGTCTCCCCGGTAAATGAAAGGTTAGATTACAGGTTCTATTCCCACAGCTTTTAAATTTAAAACAATCTAAAAGCACAAGGCTGGATGCCGAATAGATTGAGCAATTCATTGACAGCCGGTTTTCGTGAAAGAATCGGACAAGACACATCTTCACATAATAGAGACTCATTTACTAAATTTCTGGAATGGATATCTTTACACGGTGTGCATCCATGTGTTGAAATTTCGGGAAATACATATGATGAAATACTACGTAAAGGACGTATTATGCGTTTTCTAAATGTGTTAATCTTATATCCATACGTACTTCTTTATGAGTCATTTTAACACTGTCTAATAAATGTATACTAAAAAAATATAAAGTGATCTTTCGGAATGTCAGGTTTTAACCTCACTAATATTTGCTAACGAGTATTTAATATTATGCTCTACTTCGATAATAGGCTTTACAATGCTAATACTCACTAATGAAAGTTAACAGTAGAAGATTAAATTATTAATTCAATATGTATTATTTTAATTTTCCACGCGTTTTCCGCATCAAGCATATTAACATTTCGCTTTGTAATATTCAACCATATACCGTTATCTGCATATGATATTTGTTTTGGATCGGCGGTGGAACAAACTATCAGCACATGTTAATATTAACGGTTCAATTGTTATTGATAGCTAGTTACTAGCAACAAACTTAACGTGATATAACTTCCGACCACGGTTGCTAATAAGAACATAATTGCTACCAATTTATACACGGGAACTTTAATACACCGTATTAAAATCTATACGTGTATTTATATGCTTATTAAATAACAATATTGTTATGTAATACAGGGGTGTCCAAATTGCTTAAAACCATGAATGGTATTTTTTTTTAAATAATTTTTATCTACTTATTTTAATTTGTTGATTTTCATACGAAGTAGAAAAGATTATTAAGTAATTGTATACAATGAGCATTAAAATGTAAAAAATAATATGAATAACCCAGCTTATATGAATGAAACGAATGATTGTCAGACAAATTGTTATTCAGTCGTGTATTTTCGGATTTTTAAGCCCCGGAAAATATGGACATCTAACTAAAACTATATTTTAATAAACTATTAGCAGTTGCGTTTTTCGAACTCGTAACCTAAGGCTCCGGCCATCAAAGAGACTACTGTGAAATAATAAATTTACAAAAAAAATATTATTATTTAACTTACTCGTTTAATATTAAATGTAATATAAACTTGGTTAATGTCACCATTTAACGATGTAGAACTAGATACGCAATAGGTTGAGTAATTGGCTGATAGCAAAGTTTTGCGAAATAATCTATCAAAACAAAGATATATAGAAAGATCCTATAGATGTACTCTATTTCTGGAGTGATTTATCTTTAAATTAATCAGATCAATATCCTGTGCTTTAGGAGCGGACATGGTTTAGTTTAAAAAATCAATATATTTTATACTTTAAATATGAAAAAATAATGTTGCAGAGCATATAAATCTCCGTAATATGAAAACATGTCTTGAGAGATTATTTTTCATAAGAATTGGCTGTCAGAAATTTTCTCAGCCTAATAGGCATCTAGTCATAGTATCTATCATCAGCCTATGTGAGAGTCGAATCCGCATTCCCTGCGTTCACTCATAATAACTTCTCGGCTACCAGGGAGACAACTAGACACAGAACACAAAACAATATGATACTAACTTTATAAGTGGAATATAAAATATAATCTGGCTGTCAAAAAACTTATTATGCTAATAAATACGACGATATATAAACCAATTAAAAAAATAAATATATGTTTTAAGCAAAGGATTATAATAGTAATATGGTATAAAACTTTCAATTATATCTCTTAGTTACGTTAAGTTTCTGTAATATAATGAACTATCCCCAAATGAACAGAGCGGGCAAAAAAGCTCTGAATTCAGAAAGGGTTCATTCGTAATTGGTTTGAAACGAACGAAAAGAACCATTTAACTTTTATGTTAAGATTTTCAGCAGAGACAAGACCAGACAAAGCTAGTACAGAAACAATAAAATATCTTGGCCTTTTTGTTTCAGTAGAATGAGAAAAAAGCTCTGCTTAATGTGACCTCGATTGTTCAGATTTAAATTGAGAAAAAAACTAATTTTATCTAATATAGTATTTAAAAAAATATTTCATACTCATAAAAAATTGCCTTAAATTTTCTACATCACGATAATTCAGCATTCTAATAACTAAAATCCGCAAGTATGTAATGTGTACGTAATATTATTTCCCTCAAAATCTCCATTAGAGATTTGCAAACAATTACATATACACATCTTAAGGCCTGCAGGACTATCATGCCAGTAGTCATGCCATTGCGGGGACTAATGGTGATATTTAACGAGATTGCGTCGGGTATTGATATCTTCTTCCTATGTGAGAGTGAGTTAAGATAAATATTATTATATATTATTACAATAGAGTATATCTAACTTACTTGGTAAACACTCTCTTCTTCTTTCTGTAATTCTTTATTCTTAGTTTATTCTTTATTATATTTTTACAATAATGCATTTATTTTATGTGTTATTTTTTAATATATTTTTAATATTTTTGTTATAATCATATTTATATCATGTTTTAAATGTATTGAACTGATAATTTTTAATGGTACAACATGAGTAAAATAAAAAATGAAGACTTATTTTACTATAGTCAATCTGAAAGAGAAGAACATCGTATAATCCAGTATCTACAAATGTAAAATTTTATAGGAAAGTGTCTTGAAGATTCAAAACGTCATTACCTTTATTAAAAAATTTAATTAAAAAAAACCAAACCTTGTGTAATTGTAAAATTTGAATCCAAAACTTTCGCCACCGAAACGGCCATGGTTAATATTAATAGTTGGTCATAAAGATAAAAGGTAAACTAATGTTTGTATCTATATTTTCATCTTTAATTATTGTTAAAAAGAGTATCAATTATGTAGCGGATTCGTATTATTCTGTGGTGAATAATTATCAGTCAAGTAATACTGGAAAATGTTTATTTTTAATTTAATCTCAACAAAGGCTGTTTTTTCAGTTCAAAATATATTTCTCGATTTACGATTTGCAAAGTGCTTCTGAAATTTACGACAAAAATCAGTTTTCTTTACGCAAATTTTATCTTACAAAACTGCTCACGTCCAAGACGTTAGCATTTTCTTTTTGCCTTCAACACCTGATCTCACCGTGCGCTCGGTTATTTTTCTCATACAAAACCTGAGGAAGCACAAAGTTTTACCGATAAAAGCAACTTGCATTTAAAAAAACCGCTTATGGAAAAAAAAACAATATATTTCTTACTGCCACTCGGTACTACGCTGGGGATGGAATATCGCTAACTAACTTTCGTTCGAGGGGTAAGTCGAAGCGCCTGAAAAATCGTCCAAACACCTGCCACACTAGTCTGCTTTGTTATATTTTGTATACACATCAAACGCTGGATATAATTTATTAAAATTATTATTAAATAGCATTTAAACTCTCAAATAATAAAGTGAATTAAGCTAACACAATTGTTTTGCCGCTTAGAAATTTTCAAGATATTTCCATCAAATAAATATGACATTGTATTTAATTTATGAAATCATACATAAAAACTATGAATTGGACAAATACTTTTAATCATTTAATCGACAACTTACATGAATATATATTTCAATATATCATTTGGTTTGAGAGTTGAGTGTATATATCTACCCAGTGTAACAATTTCCATTTCATAAAGTGGAATATATAGCTCTTCGCAATGTAAAGAAATGGCTTAACAGTTATTGAAAGAATTGGCTTTAAGCCAATTGGTTAACTTATAAGACTTCTGGTACTGAATTTTTTAAAAAATCGAGCAGCTGTCAGAATTGATCTTGCGATCTTCGGCTCCGATGTGCTTACGCTAAACTCTTATCTTTCAGTCATGTATATTACATATAATTGAAATATTAATTTTACATTTTTTAAATGTAAATTTAACGTTACATTTAATTCAGCGAAATACACATTTGAAAGTTGCGGTTTTAATTTTTAAAAATGGCCTAGAATTATAGAACGCGTTACAAATGGGAGTAATCTCTTTATGAAATATCAAACGAAATGCTAGAAAATGGTGCTTCCCGTGAAAATATTAAGAATAATTATTTCTTGTATTAGCATTTGTGATAAATAATAATTAAAAACGCAATTTCATAAATAAGATTTATTTTTTTAGCTACCTGTTATTGATGCCGCAATATTGTAAAATGATATTTGATCTTTTCAAAAATGTACGCAAATAGGTGAGTATTATGGCCCTTTCAAACATATTTCGTAAACGTATGTAAATATAAGTATAGGTTTCATAAACATACCTTAATTAAATACGTAGAAATATGAATTCGATACCAGTAATCTGAAATCATGAACATCCACTGAGTATATATTTGAAGGCTTGATATTTAACGGTGCGGCAATTTATCATTATGGCAAAGTTAATAAACATACTACCAGAGTGCACACTAAACTGTTCAAATGTTTAAGTCAACTACCCTTATTTTGTCTTTTTAAATAAATGTTGCATTTTTATTTTATTGAAAATTAAAATTAAAAATTACATTTTTCAAATCTGTAAACGATTTTTGATATTATAAAAAAGCTCAATGTTGAATATATTTTGTGAAATATCAGTGCAATCTCGTAATTATGTGACAAACTTTCATTTGAGACGATTTTGAATTTATAATAGATTTCGAAGCAAAGTGTGCTGGATTTAGAAGTGTTTTAAAAAGTTTTTCACAATGTTATAATGCCCGCATAACCGATCCATCAAGCGCTAGATGTGCAGATTACCCTATTTTAAATTACATGTGGCTTGATAAGTTAGTCGGGCTAAATTTATTCTTACCACATCAGTCATGCGAAAAGCTCATTGTAAATACTAAGCCGAAAACAATGTTTTTCTCTCCGAACAGAAATATTTGTGAGATATACGACTCAAAGTGGTAATTTTTCGTACTATTGTGTCGTATATACATTACAACTTTTTTTTAAACGCTTTTTCGAAAGTTTTCATACATTTTTCCGTTTTCAGAAAGTGACAAAAGTTGTAATAGATTAAAGCTGAATATAGTGAGATATTCAGCTATTTATAATTTTTTATCAAAATTGTATGATGAAAAAAGGGCATATCATCAATTATTGTTAAATGGACGTAATCATGGAGAAACCACCCAAGCCACAAATTACCAAACATTTGAAAGTTGGAGGTAGAAAAAATCTCACAAAGTTATTGTTGAACAGTATTAATTTTTTTATTTTGAAATAGAAAGTTAAAATCATGTTCCTCAATGAGGCATTGTTACATTTTTGAAAAAAAATGTAATAAAGCTACAATATGGAATTTTAAGGGTTGGATGGATGTAATACTATTATGAGTAATAGTCTTTCTACGAAGGATAATTTTGTAGCTTTTAAAAAATTTGCAAAATCTTACGGCGACCGAGAAGGTCTTTTCTCCACAAGGCTAGATATTAACAGGGTATGATTAATTAGAA
>JAGVSQ010010453.1:0-12901 GCA_022683975.1 Rhyacophila evoluta
GAACTTTTCGCATAACAAACTTGCTCCCGGAACGAATTAAGTTCGTTGTGTGAGGGCACCACTGTAAGTCATATTGAATATGTTATTATTTTAAATAAATTTTAATGTGCCATGACAATAATAAAATGTTTTTTTTAAGTCTGAAAAAACTGGTATCTGCCTACATAGAGTGATTCAACAGCATATTGACAATGGATGGGTGAGAGATGTAAGTATATGTTGTTGCCATTTATAATTTACAAAGAAATCAAATAGTTTTTGTATGTAACAGATTGTAAACACTGTCTAATGGACTAAAAGTTCTTGATGAAAACTTTTATATGTCAATACTTTCATGCAGATCATCATACTTCATATAAATTCCCCCTTTCACTATTTTTATTTTTATTGGTATCCAAACAATGGGTGACCAATAAGTCAACTTACTACTTCAGGGTTTTTTTGAATATATAAAACTATGTAAGTAGAATAAGTCTCAATTTACTATCAATACATGTCTACACATTATTTGTATGCAGATAGCCTGAAGATGCCGATGAACTAAACCAGATCACACACAAAGAAATTTACTATTTTTATATTCAGTCGAACCTCGATCTATCATTCCCGCATCTGTCATTCATATTTTATAGTTCCTTTTATAGTATTTGAAAGAGCGATATTTTTATAGTTTTAAATATATATTCTTTCAGCTAAGTGTAAATTCATATCAACTTCTTCATCAACGAGTGAATTTTACAATATGGGGATTGTTTCCATATGATAACACGGTGGTTTTTTCGGTAAGTTTGTAAACTTTAAAAATCATTTTTTTATCCAATACAAATTATTGTCACAATAAATACAATGACTCGAAATTACATAACTGGACTTTTTCCCGATATTGGAAAAGCATATACCTTAGCATAGTCCACTAACTATTTTTAAAAAATAGCATTTGAAAATGATATAAATAACATTTTTTGGTAAGTTGACAAAAATATTGCATCATAAATTTTTCAAATACGCAATACACGTATCATCATAAGTAGTCTAATTGAAGTAGACAATTCTCTCTTTAATTTTTCATTCTATTTATTGTAGTCACATTAATCATTCTCCTGGATGTACAGTCATTTTGTTACAATCCCAGCTTAATACCTACTCATATGAAAGGTGTTAAATAATCCCACATTCATCGTTCCCCAACCTATCGTCTTAAATGTATGGTTCCATTACGTTTTATCCCGACCAATGAACTTGTTCCGATATTTGTAGAAGCATTGAAGGCATTCGAAAAATTAATATCATTTTTCTCTCTTCTGAGATAGATGAATTAGTTGTAAGAAAAGGTCATTGTTTAAATTAAAATGCCTATAAAACTATATAAAATTTCAACTTTCTGTGATTTCTTCATAAAAAAAAGAATTTTCTAATTCTCTTAATCACTAAGAATTTTTTTATAGTGTTTACTATTTATTTGAGACTTTCCGAATTTTTTGTCTTTGTTGGAACAGATTGAATAAGGAAGAATCAGGACGCTTCCGTCATGAGCGTGATTCCAAGTTTGGCCGGTTGTATATAGCCATATGTTATAGTGTATAGTGATTTAGCGTATATATTTTACAATATTCAGTCCAAAAGTGGATTTTTTAATCTAGGAGATGTGGGAATCGTACCAGCATTTCCCGGATGTGCTACGTACACGCTAACTTCTCGGCTACTGACTAAATGCGTATATAGTCAATATTGACATTAAGTTTTTAAATATCATATCAGTTTTTGTTTGTTTCCGAGATTGTCAAGAATATGCGAACAAAAATACTTATCTAACAACGTACGAACCCCCGAATTTGTCTTATGATAGCAACAGTTGATTTTATCAACAATTTCACCCTTCTCTTAATAACTTATTAACTAATTTTTGATATCATTTACCAAAGAAATAACTTACTCTTTATTTTTTCAGCTCGTTGCCTCGATATCATCAAATGTCTTCATTTTACTGCAATTCCAGTGATTCTTAACTTCAGATAGTTTCAAAAATATTCATATGACAACGAAAAAATATTCATTAGCCATATATAGATAATAAATTATGTCTAAGTTTAATGTGCTAAGATAAATAAATTCATCAATGTCAATATTCACAGAGTTAAAATCTGCAAATCACGAGTTTTCAATTAGCCCAGACTATTATTTTTTTCTTTTATTTAAACATAACACATGTTTGGTAATCGTATAATTAGCCACTTAATTTAAATCACCTTTTTCTCAGATACACAGGCAATAAACACTAACTTTTACTATAATATGATATCAAATATATACACTCCCGCCAGATTCACTGCCAAATTACAGTCGTATTTTTTTATTATTTTTTAGCTAAGTGTCGCGGCACTGAAACGGCTGTGATTTCTGTTTTTTTTCAATAATATGTTTCATGAAAATATTAAAATGAAAATTAACAAAAACTATAATGTGTAAAGATCTCTGATATAATAAACGTGAGGTATATGATTATAGCAATGTTTTCAATATAGAAATATATAATAAAATTATTTTTCCATATTTTTCAAAAATGAAGCCCATTCATAATTTTGTATGATGACCATTCAGTTGCTTTTTAAACAATATACATAATTCATATTATTATGAATTCACGTTAGTTACAATAACTTATGGTTTATTAATTTTATTTTGCTATCATATAATTGTTTTGGAAGAAATCTAGTTTCACAAAATATGATATGCGTTTGAGCAAGTAATATTTATAAGTTAAAGACTTTTTGAGTTAAATATGCTTTTTAGGATTTTTCATGTTTTAGAATAATAATCTTTTGATAAAATTTTGGCTATAAATAGGGTTATAAGAATTATTCAATATTGATTTTGTTTTTTTTATGTTGGCATTAAGAATGAATGAAGTGGCAATACTTCTCCGAAACCATTTCTCGTTCATTTGCAAACGCGACCGAATTCAGAACAGTCGAAATGGGTGGTGGACTAGCGGATCCTCTTTCTTTTGCCAAGGATTTTATTGCCGGAGGTGTTTCTGCAGCTGTCTCTAAGACAGTTGTCGCACCTATCGAGCGTGTGAAATTACTTTTACAAGTACAGCACGTTTCCAAGCAAATCACCGTAGACCAGCGGTACAAGGGCATCATCGATGCGTTTGTCCGTATTCCGAAAGAGCAGGGATTCCTTTCCTTCTGGCGCGGAAACCTCGCCAATGTCATCAGGTATTTCCCCACCCAGGCGTTGAACTTCGCTTTCAAGGATAAATACAAGCAAGTGTTCCTTGGAGGAGTCGACAAAAACACCCAATTCTGGCGTTACTTCGCCGGTAATTTGGCTTCAGGCGGCGCCGCCGGAGCTACGTCACTGTGCTTCGTTTATCCTTTGGACTTCGCCCGTACCAGACTTGCCGCTGATGTCGGCAAAGGTTCAGGCCAACGTGAATTCTCCGGCCTCGGCAATTGTCTGTCGAAGATATACAAGGCCGATGGACTGGGCGGGCTATACCGCGGTTTCGGAGTGTCAGTGCAAGGAATCATCATCTACCGCGCTGCTTACTTCGGCTTCTACGACACCGCCAGAGGCATGCTGCCGGATCCCAGGAACACTCCAATCTACATCAGCTGGGCTATCGCCCAAGTCGTGACCACAGTCGCTGGTATTGTGTCTTATCCGTTTGATACTGTTCGTAGGCGCATGATGATGCAGTCGGGACGTGCCAAGAGTGATATCATGTACAAGAGCACCGTTCACTGCTGGGCCACCATCGCCAAGAGCGAGGGTTCCGGCGCATTCTTCAAAGGAGCCCTCTCCAACGTTCTTCGCGGTACAGGAGGCGCCTTCGTGCTCGTTCTTTATGATGAAATCAAGAAAGTATTGTAAAAAATTATGTGTGAATAAGTTCAATTATTGACAACTAGCTACAATTTAAATTATTTGCGAATTTTACCATCTGTGAGTAATTGACAGCTAAATTGATGCCTGTCTGGTGGAAGCTGGGGCGTTTCGTTTTTCCAAGTTAACCAGTAGTTTCATTATCCACGGTATAATACTTTTAAATCATATCCGGAGAAAATAAGAATTTCGCTCTTCGTGTGAGCTCCCAAATCCTGGGGTTTAAATTGTTGTACATTTTCCATGTTAACTACTTAAGTGTCTTCATTCCTCGAAATTGTCTTCGCCCATTCCATGTGGAAGAATTTATTTTTTTATCCATTTTATCATAGTTTGTGTGCCCTATTTTTTTTATTATACTGTAATAATTCGGTGATATCTTGTTAATGTACCAATGTTTAGTACATAACGTTAAAATTTATATACCCATATCTATAACTATTCATATGCTTTGCCTGTATTTGAAGATATTGGAGATGATATGAAAATTAAAAAAAAAAAATACCCTAGGAAAAATACGAGTATTGGTTTTATTATGATACATTTAATCCTTCCACTGTCCTTATCTAATATACATGCATCAATATTATTTCGTTTCGTGCCGTTTGACCATGCGAAACTTGTGACTAAAGTTGCTAGTGGTTTTATCAACATGGCCTCGATATACTACGTGAATGTTTGGAATAAAATTATTCTAAATTTCATTTTTCTATTATTTTAGTCAAATTTAGAAGATTAATGAATAATGTTGGTGGTGTTTGGTATACGAAGAAGTAATTGCCTGGAAGTTCAGAGGTTAAATGTGTTCGCCAACAGCATATTGAAAAATTTGACAGCGTGTTTGCGAAAAATGCAGACCGAATTTTTGCTCAAATTTGAGCTACTAATTGTGGCATGGCATTATTTGATGTATTTGATCGTAAAATTCGTATCCCATTTACAAATGAAAGAAACGCTGCGCCCAAATGTCACCCGCGCTACACGTGCGCAACGACTCAAGGTTGCCATTTTTTTATGCCGCGGTTGCGTCAACGGTAATATTCGAGTGATTTCTTGCTCATAATGTAACAAGCGAATCGTTAATAGATGAAATAATCACAATGGCGCCGATTGACGTGGCGTTAATTAAATCAGATTTTATATATATTTAAATACCGACGAGATCAACACATGGCAATAGTTTTTTAACGGGAATACACATTCTCAATATTTTTGGTTGGTAAGGTAATTCAAATTATTGATGTATAAAAAAGAAATCACGGAAATTGGAATGAGTAGGCTCAAACCAACCTAATTCTAAGATTTGAGAACAGATCACATAGTACTATAACTTCCTTCGTACTGGATGGAGGAAATACTGACCATGTACCCACTAATCACTGACGGCCAAATTGCGGATGCCTCGAGAAAATCTTAACCTGGCCTGCCCATTCTTTAAGCCGACCGGTTCTTGGCGTCCTGGAAGGCCGCTAAATACCATCTATAAAATTCATTTGGTAGTCAAAGAATGCATATATGGACCTGGGAGGGTGCAAGAATACTGGTGGACTACAGGGATTCCTGAAGGCTGCATGTGGTGTCTATATGCTCTACTCAAGGAACGGATATGGAAGAAGATAAGAAGTATTATAGAACAAAAAAACGTACTATCAGGTTGGCATTTATTCCATTTGCACCAATCGGCCATCAATAATATATTCTCAACATTAAGCTGATATTTGCGATTTTATGAATATTTTACGGACTACTTGGCTGGCAATATTTAGTTGAATATGAAATTGGAAAAGCAAGCTTAGGTTCAAATTATAACCCGAGTTACAGTGCACATCAAGTTTTTATTTCCTACGCATACATATTGCTAAACTGGTTTTTCAGTTTTTTTCACTCTCTTGGCTTCACTAACAATTTTGTTTTCTCAAAAATTATCCAGGCCAGTTGCAAAAAACACATTATTTGGAAATAGCTGATAGAAAAGGTTTCTCAATTTTGATTGCTTCAATTACGGCCCAATACGACTATCCTAGGTTTCCCCTCCACTGTGGTGTGCTTTGGCCCCTAGGATAAATGGTCTAATATTGGTTGTTTTCCAATTTTCACAAAATAACTCGAAAAGAATACATCTAATTAAAAGGTTGTCTATATATAAGTTTTAAGACGTGAAATTCCGCATCAATATGATGTATTTTGGTGCAGTAGTACGAGTACTAGCTCTTTTCAAAGTTATAATAGTTCTTCAACTTCCTAAATCCGACAGAAGTAATTTAGAAGATAATTTAATTCAATCATACACATTCTTGATGCGTCGTCATCGTCTCTTGTAGTAGTCCCTACACCAGTTTCGTAAAGAACGTTATTGTAGGAATGCCGTTTGCAGTTTGCATAGATCATTGAGAAGTTTATCTTCAGCTAAGCTTTTTTCAATTACATGTAGCATTAGAGCCTTAAGTGCATTTGCAAGATATTGTCTATGGATGGTAGTGGCTTCTAAGTTTTGCCTACGCTGATAAACTGTTGACAGGACATGATTATCCAGGAGCCGTTAGAGCTCACAGCCTATGTAATTTGGCTTTAGAACACATAACCCTAGCAAAAGTGGAAGTAAGTGAGGAAGAAACGACAACTGTGTTAGAGGCCCTTGACGCTGCTTCCTTCTATAGCACAGATAATGGATAAGTTGAGGAAAAAAACAAACATTTTTTTATTCAAGGAATATTTAATTGTTAAATAAATGACTAGGAAACAATGAAGCTTCATAATACCGAGGCAAATTTTTCTCTGAATGTTGATTGCTGGAATGTTAAAAATACAAATTATTAGGTTTACATGATATAATATTAGTTATGAGTTCTTTGTTAAAACTACAAATAAATGTCAGTCCCGCTTTTACTCACTTAACAGCTTAATGGCTGCGATTTTTTGTTGATTTTTGTATGTAGTTGGCAAAATTCGTGAGAAAATGTGCAAAAAATTTAAATATTCTATCATCTCTAGTTAAATGGTAACCCAGTTATTTCCCATAGAAAAGAAACATATGAAGTAGGACTCATATATGAGTCCATGGCCATCAACCAATGTTCTATCGAGACTCATATGAGTCGTATATTTCCTATATGCTATAAATGCACTTTGGCAAATCATTTTTTTTTTATTTATTAATCTTTGGAAGAAAATTATATAATTATTTTTTTATATTTTATGAGTAATTACGAAAATAGTTATTGTTTTATGGTGGTTTGAAACTGACTGCCAAATTAAACATATTTTGGAACTCGCCAAATGTGACGTATGATGAAATATGGTAGAGAAGTACAGGGTCAGTAAAAAATATAACTTAAAATTTAAGTTATATTTTCAATAATAATATAACATTTTAAAATTTGTATTACTAATTTATCATCTAATATTATGAGAGAAAAAATAGGTATTGATAAAAATATATATTTTATTTTCATCATCTATCTAATAAGTAAACAAACCATTAAATCAGCAGTAAAATCAAAAATATAATCACCCTACTTTGGTAAAAATGATAATTACACTTTATAAAAATTAAATAAATGTAAATGTTTCAATATACACTTTAGTGAATTTATTATGATAACATCAGTGAACAGTTGGAGTAAGCATACTATTGTTATGTACCTATAAACAACTCTTCGAGTTTGGTTTTTGTGGAACGGCAATACAAACACTAATTGCTTTAAGGACTTAACTAGAATAATACAGGGGTGTTCCGGTAACATTTCTTTTTTATAATCTTAGATTTCATTACTGTAAACCAATTTTACCTGACCAAGACACAACTGTGGCCTCCTACTTTCAGGGGTATTAAGGGGTTATCTTAATACTAAAAGGGATTACCAATTCGAATACTATTGAAGTGAACACGTGTAGAAAAAAATAATGAAGACGTGGCTTACCTTTCAATTTCAATTAATACTTTAGTATTTTCTGGGGTAGTAATGTTTAATCCAGAAAGTGTGATTTCTACGGGTCTTACAGAACCGAAAAAATCTGTAATGGGAACTTTGTTTGGATCCCTCGGGTATAAGTCCTTTCTCACACCAACTGTGGAAATGCAAACTCTTTTCGGACATACTGTTAACTAGAAATATAATGGTAATAATTAACATTTATCACAATCAAAAATACAATATTGTTTAGAAGCATAGCAGTCATTTTCATTATAATTAGCTAGTTTTTTATTATAAATACGTAATGTAATAAATCCATTTTTTTTTAAATCAACAACAAATTTTATTTTCATTTTTAATCAAATTAAATAATGCCATCTGTAACACTGTTCTCTGTTTTAAATTTCATTCCCTGCTGCCGAGAAAAAACCACTTCTTATATTTGAGCTGCTAAAACCATGTCATATGTTTTTATTTTAGTAAATGTATCTTATTTTATTAAAATTTTTGATACTATAATTATGAACATACTAAAGCTCCTTTCATAGCTAAAATACAATTTGAAAATGCTGTAAGGACTTTTTAATACTAATATGGTATATTCCCTACACTAATACAAATCTTTAATCTGTAGAAAAAAGCCTCTTCATCTGTTCTACACTGAGAATTAAATCTATAATTACAGTGAAAGGAAGAAAGCTTTATTTACTCACAAATTCACCAATACTCTTTGTACTGTCTGGTTTCACCCTCTCCAAGAATTCCAATGCGAAGTAAGTGTAGCGATCAATAATGTAAACTCCAATAACAGAATCTATATGATGCTGAAATCGTCAATAAGAATGTTCAGGCAATGTAAGATTTTGTGCAAGGATCAGATATTAGTAAATTATTTGCTTAACTCTTTAAACTAAAGAGTAAAAAATTAAAAACCAATTTTGAAAGCTCTTTAGAAAGGGCCACTTGCTTTTATTTTTCACCCTACATCTTGAACACAAGCACACTTGCTTTCGCTCTTTACACAGCCAAAGAAAACCAGCCAACTTTAATTTGTTTTGTCCTAATTAAAATATTTTGTTACTATAAAAAACTTAAATTTTTACCGATAATGAATCTTCTCCCACAAGACTGCTTGCGACAGCTAATATGTTTGGAGAATAGAATTTTTCATACATAGATGCTGCTTGACATGTATCTATCATAAAGAAAATTTCATTGTATCTGTGAACGAAGATTGAACAAATTATTCTGTTATACATAAAATAAAAAGACACAAGAGAACTAGAAAATTTTTTAATATTTCTACAACCTTCGTTTTTGCCACATTTGCTCCAAAGCATCAGCCATTTCTTGACTTGTTACTTCTTCTGAATCTTGGAATTTTAGGAAACCATCGCCGCCATGACCAGTGAGATAAATAAGGACATTACTTCCTTCATCAGAAAGTAACTGTTTTGAACGAGGAGTACCCGGTGGCAATCGACCAGTCAGAAGGCGGACAAAATTTTCAACTGTTACCTTAAAAAGGGGTTTTAATCTAATAAATATTTTGCTTAAAGATTAAGAATATTCAAATTTCAGACAATCATGAAAGGAATTTTTAGAAAAAATATTTTACAATACATATATCCCATGTGTACAATGTTAGTCATAAATTATATTACTTTATTTCTAATGCATTAGTTCTTTTAGCCTAGACAACAGAGGGAGAGAGTGATAGAGTGATAGTAAAAGGGGAGAGGTGGCATTTTTCAATTCTCCTCTAGGGCACACAAAACATCTAGAAACGCCCCTGCATATTGTGTATATGTATTTTGTAATATATCTGCTTCCAAAATAGAGGATATGAACTTCAACAGTATTAAGATTTCCACTGCAAAAATGGAGTATTATATAGTATGCATCTCCACATTGTAACACATTGCAAAAACATACTTTGATTAGGAAAAACAAATGCTTATTTAAGAATAAATTAATATTTTTTAAGCTTATACCATGTTCGCTCCCAAAGTGGAGCATATTGATCTACACAGTGTGAAGATATCCACTCCCAGCGGAGTATATGGATCTCTGCAATGTTAAGATGTCTTGACAGATTATTTTTCACGAGAATCATTTGACAAACGATTGCTCAAGCCAATGGGCATCCAATCCTGCATTTTCCGGATTGCTAGACGCGCATGCTACCAACAATTTTAACTAGGGAAACATGTATTACTTTGTTCTCACTATATAATGGTGTTGATTATTCTTTATTCAAGAAAAATGATCGGACTCCCAAGCTAACCTCATATCCTCTGTAGTCTACTTCAACATCATCACCATATACATTGATGTGTTGGTCTGCATTGTTGAAGACAGTAGCCGGTCTTGGGTTGCGAGGATTACAAGCCATATCATCAGCTACCATCAAAATTATCTGGCTGTCCGGGATTCCCAAACGTTTGACACTCCGATATATCGATAAAACATTGGCAACATGGCGATAATTGAACCAAAATCGCGATGTATCTACAAGAACAGCCCAATTATTCGAATGACCTGACTTATTGAAATCTTCTGGTATCTGAAAAATATAAATAAATAACTGTAGAAACTAAAATCCGTGTTGTAGTTCAATTATATAAATAGACATAATACTGAATGTTCATTGACAATATTAGCTTTGTTATTATTAAAATGGCACTGTGGAATTTATTGAAGATGTTTATTTTTCTTTACGTTACTTGTACATTAAATACTTACACAGATATTATTATTTCTTATAAGATAATTTATTAGGCTTGATCTTTAATTGGAGTCCGTTGAAAAGAGAAAGAAATAGTTTGTAACTACTTTGACTAATTTTAATGTTCACACAGTGACTCTCTTTTATTATTGAGTTACAGATGTCACTGAGTGACCCATAATCAAGAAAGGAACAGACCCTGCAATGGACAAAATAGAATGAAGACGTTATTGGAGGCTGTTGAGAACCACCAAAGTTTCTAGTGCCAATAATAATGGTTTATTGTCTTCCATCAGTTGCAGGAATTCAAAACAGGTGCATGAAGATATGTGAGAGAATGCCGAGTCAACCAGATGACAAGTGCAATTGTATTTACTACTTCGTATTTATTTTTATACCTAATGCTGTTTAATTTTTTCTATGTGGAATAAATTACCCATGAAGATTTTTTTAAATGTATACTATGTTTTATTTTATAACAGTCTGTTACAATTATAATAACATATGATTCATTTATTTAAGATCGTCTAACAGTATCGAAGCATTCATTCACAAAGGATGGTGGAAGAGAGTTTAATATTTGCATCAATCGAGGGTCAGTGTAACCGAGACTTAATTATAATCGTCATGACATTACTAGAACATGATAATAAAATTCAAATCACTTGCCTCATTTACAATTAAGCTAGAAGAAACTCTAGAGTTAGAAAATAAACTTAGGAATGCTATAGCGATTGCGAGTATTTTTCTTTGGAATTGATCCATCTCAGGAAACATTGGAAATGCACCCGGCTAAGGAATGGACCTGTTTACTTTCTCGAGTATTTTGACTTTGACAAGTCGGCGTCATAGACAATATTGGACTAAATGCAGTTTCAATCATAATTGCGAAAAGTTTGAAATAAAACCTTCATTTATTGAGCCATGGATAATAAAATATACGTATATTTCAATTTTAATAATATTGTTTTTAAATTGGATATAGTTAACCAGGAGATGTCCAAGCCATAAATTGAAATTTTTCATTTTCTTATACAAAAAGCTTCAAAAACATAAATAATTTCATACAACAAACACATCCAATCAGCAAATATACATCCAGAAGAAGTAATCGCAGTTAATTTTAACCCGCATACTAAAAATTTACAAAACGTCCATTATGGGTCAAACGTTTGTGACTTGTAAGTTCAAATTAATATAAAATTACCAAATGAAAATGAATTTTTGACCATATCCATTTTAAATTATAAATATTATCATAAAGCCATTTTCACATGCTTTTTCAATAAATGTATGTGTTTTTTGTTTTATTTTATTGTATCGATATATTATTGCTTATTTATAAACAAAAAATAGACTCAATACATCAACTACAAGATTTTATGGGCAAAGATCAAAATAATATTAATAAAAATCCAAGCATAAAATAACACACATTTAAATAAGCACGCATAAAATATTCAGTAACTTTTAAAGAAATCCGTTTTTCCATGATAAAATAATCAATTCAGATGTTATACTTTCATGATTGTCATTTAAGTATTTAAATTTTATACTACAGTTTTAATAATATGAAATTCATATTGAATGTTAAAATGTTTTTTTTAGTTCAATCGCGTTTTTCTCTCTTTTGTTATTATGTAGCTTGAACTTCTTCTGGTTAACTATGTTCTATTAAGAATAAAGAATGTGTTTATGGTTATTTTATTTCATTCAGTAGCCTAATATTTTTAAGTATATTCTGTTGTTTGCCTGATAAAAAATGGTGGAGTGATAAACACCATCCATTTGAGTTTTGACAGATGTCTTACGACGTATATTATTATCATGATGAGTCGTAATCCTACAACTCTCATGAGTGTCTCCAACGATGAACATTTCGATTTTTTATTTAAAATAGTTCTTATTGGAGATTGTGGCACAGGTAAAACATGTATAGTACAAAGGCTGAAGTCAGGAAATTTTATAGAAAGACATGGAAATACTATTGGCGTCGACTTTTCGATGAAAACCGTTGTCGTTGACGGGAAGAAAGTGAAGGTAAACGATGATAATTATTACA
Source organism: Rhyacophila evoluta (assembly GCA_022683975.1). Lineage (NCBI taxonomy): Eukaryota > Metazoa > Arthropoda > Insecta > Trichoptera > Rhyacophilidae > Rhyacophila > Rhyacophila evoluta. The sequence goes on from JAGVSQ010010453.1 coordinate 12,596, forward strand.
TTTTATACATGCTTTTCCTATTAAAATCTCAAAGAAATATGATTCGACAGGATAGCCAATAAGCTTGTTGAATAAGGTATACGTCTATTTCAGCCAACTAATTTTAAGTTGCCAATATAATCACGTAAGTTATCCATAAATGGATTAGAGTTAGCCCTATAAGAACTGCATACTTGCGCCTTCAGTGATAATATAATACAGGGATGGCGAACCTTTTTGAGCCCGAGTGCCAAAATATTTTTTTTTTCAACACAATAATATGTCGCGTGCCACATGCCATGGAAATAAAAATGCATCAAATGTTTG
>JAGVSQ010010454.1:0-12900 GCA_022683975.1 Rhyacophila evoluta
TATACTATAATTACGTAAATCAAGTATAAAATGTCTTTTAAAATTGAAATCACAACATACTCATGATCTCAAAACATTTTTTTAGTAAGTGACTGTATTATTTAAATAAAATATAAAAATCTTCCTACATATACTATAATTACGTAAATTATGTATAAAATGTCTTAATATTAATTTATGTATTAGTGTGAGCAGTTCAATGTGTGCGCAGATGTCATATGAGCACTTGTATATGCGCGCACTTATCACGTGAGCACTTGAAATGTGAGCACCTGTCATGTGCGCAATTGTCTGGTTACCGTTTTTATACATAGTTTGTATATTAAACTAAATAATACTCTGTATTTGCTGTCCTTTCTTAAGTATCATCTAAATACTATAAACAATCAGCAAGTTTAAACTTTTAGAATATACACTTTACAAAACTGAATTTAAATTTCATTTGAATAAACAATCAATTTGAAAGAAGTTTGTTGTATTTTTTGCATATCAGCGCCTATCTTTAATTTCCGCAATAAAAACGTTTTATGCAAGTCAAATTTGTTGATTTTTAGTGTATTTTTTTAAAGTTTTAAGACGAAGAACCGGTTTTTTATAGCACAAGTTTTTTTACACAAACATTTTATCGTTTTGTGACATGCTAAAATTCTGACATCCGATTCATCATATTTAACATCTTTTCATTAATAATTTACAGTTATGTTTTACTTTAATGCTCGAAAACTAATTGACCAATATACGCTAAAACGTATTTGATACTATGTAAATTTTTTTAATCTGTACAATTTACATCTTTAGTATGTATAATTTTAGTAGACCACTTTATATCAATAACCCCTTGAAAATGGGATGATTTTATCGCAAAATTACCCATATCGTGGTTGTATTTGACTATACAATCTTTTAAGCGAATAGTTTGTTCATTGGATACGATTGTAATGGATCTTCACATTGACATCTTGCTACAAGCGGACATGGAGGAGTAAACATGGTAATGTGATGTAAGGACAGAGCGTGTGGATGGAGGGCACACTTTGTAGTCTAACAGTTTATCAATCTTCATCCGTAAGCAACACTGGGTCATCTTGAAAAATGTGTGCATAAATAATAACTAACTAATGAAAGGGTTAAAAGTCTAAATCTAAATAAACTTTTTCAAGATAACTTATTGTTGCTTTGGGACGACGAAATGTTGTTTTATTCTTTTCTTGCCATAACTAACCTAAAATTTTCCGAACTGCCTCCATACAAAGAACGACCATCTATTAATTGTTACGACTCTAAATTGTAGGCACGCATCTTCTTACAGGCCCATATTACAATATTTTTTATTACACGACTGGAGCAGAGTGACCTCTTTGTTCGAAGATTATAGATAACCTCAATATGTACAATACATTTACAGACTTACGTGGGAACCTATATATTATTTTTAAAAATAATACCTTGATATCATTCGGTGACCATAAATGAATTCACCATAATACAAGGTTTCCCAAACTATGTTGCATTGAACCTGGTGTTCTGCGACAATTTGTTAAGGCTTTATACACTGCAACACATTTAAAGACCTTTTACTTCATAACGAAAGGCGAGTGATGATCAATCTCAACTGATGCTTATGATAAAATATCTAGGTACAGGCAGAAGACCATCTTTTCTTATTAAGAGATGGGGTATATTGTTTTTACCTGACCGGCTGACAAGTCTTGCCAGCTTAACGACAGATTGACACAACAATTAACCCCACAAATAAATATTGTTCATAAATCTGATAAAAAAAAGTTCGAAAATACGTATTATTCGTATTATATTATAGTTTTATATTTAAAAATAATTACTCAATAAATAATGTGTTGATTTCAACAAATATATTTATATTTTTTTTTATATTTACTAATAGAAATTACACAACCTAAAAAATAAGCTAAGTGTTTCGTTAAATTTTCTAGGTTTGCAAAGTGTTGCATTGCAGATAAAGTTTGTAAAACCCTGCTATAAAATATAAACAAAATTTTGGCACCCACGTATATTCTTAAAAAAACGTAAAATAAATTAAAATATAACGTGCTTAAACTTTGACTCTGTGTTTAAATACACTGAATTTAACATCACTGTATCTATTTCAATATTTTTCGTAGTTATCTTAACAAAAAATCATGTATCTATTGACGCAAAGGCGTTTTATAAAAATTCAATACCAGATTTATTGATGCCGTCATAAATCAACAAATTTTTGATGATTTTCATATTTATTTATATCAATTAACTCTAAACAAGGTATGGTACGTTCGATATTGATAAGAAAGAACGAAAAAAAATAGTATATCATTTCGTTTTAGTTTTAATTTTCATCTACTGTGGCTTGTAGAATATTTAAAATGTGTAAATACGACCAAAATTGAATATAAAATAATAAATAATATATTTAATTATGCGATTATGGTTGGTGCTTAGTTTAGGGAGAAAATACGAACACGTGGATTAAACACGTGCCGATAAATTAACATACAATTTACGTAGTTTATATTAATGTAAGAAATGTTCGGTAATATTTTAAGTAAATTAGTTTATTACATTAGTAGTCGTACAGCTGTATGAAGATTAAAAAAATCAAAATGCGATACATACTACAACTAGATGGTTGGAATGAATGGGTCAGATATTTTCAAACTACACAAATCCATACGCATTAAGCGCACATAGTATATATAAAAATACGTAATAAACAAGTCTGCCCAGTAGCGTAGAGGCCGCCTTAGAATCCGGAAAACGCCGGTTTGATTCCTACATCGGTTGGATTTGAAAAAAAAATTAAAATACAGGACTGGATGCCCATGGGATTGAGCAAATTGTCTGACAAACGATACTTATAAAAAAAAAAAACAATCTGTTAAGACATGTCTTCGCGTTGCCGAAATCTATGTACATTCATATGATCCACACGTATGGAGCGAGTATATAACTATATATAAAAATATATTTAACAAGCAGTAGTGATGACAGTGCGGAGGGCAATGTCGATGTTAAACAAAATTGCAGCAAGTATTAATATCCACCAAAGAATCAAAGTGAATTTAGATGGATGATATAATATAAATTTCTGGTGAACAGGTAACTGCATGCAAGACAGCTGCGCACCAGACAAGTGCTCACATGACAAGTGCACGCATAGACAACCGCGCACACGACAAGTCCTCACTAGACATCTGCGCAAATATTGAGGTGCTCACACCAACACAGAAATATCGAGACTTTTATATTTGATTTACGTAATTATAGTATCATTAGGTTTTTATATTTTATTTTATATAACACAGTCATTTACCAACAAATGAACAGTTTTAAGGTCGTGAATATCTTGTGATATTTATTTATTTTTCATATAGAGAATTTATAATATTTCGTTAATTTGTCCTTAAAAATATACTAATTTCTAACATTTTCAACATGTAAATTCGTCTTTTTCTTCTTCGATGTTCGGTCCCTAAGTGGAGCAAATGTACACCACGTGCCGCCTCCAAGAATCCCTGTCGCCCACCAGTATTCTTGCGTCCTACCAGGTCATACCTGCTGCATCCCGTAATTCCGCCGAATACATTCTATAGATAGCATTATATTTAGCGGCTTTCCGGGACGCCGACGACCGGTCGGCTTAAGGAATAGGCAGGTCTGGTTCAGATTTTCTTGAGGGATCCGCAATATGTGGCCAAGCCAGGTCCAGCGTCGCAGCTTCACTTTGTCAGTAATAAGTGGCTGCATAGTCCGTTCTCTTATCTCCTCATTTTGAACAAAGTCATATATAGTAGTATGGCCAGAATTCGCCACAGGCACCTGTTCTCAAAGCTCCGAATACGGTTGTTTTGAGCCTTTGGATATTAATCCATTCAAACAAATCATTATTAATTGCGTTATTTATACACGCTCTTTTCTATATTTATATCGATAACATTACGTATATTTATCTTATATTTATTCCCGTTTTTTGCCTCTTTATTCTTTGATGTCCATTTTTCATTTAATTGTAATTGATTACACGGCGCAAGCAACAATAATTTAACCGCTATATTAATTTCTTATATTATTTCATTAGCGGAAGAAAAAACTAAAAAACCGTTTTTATTTCATTCGTATTACCTATAATTATTTCCAAATTAGTAACCTGCGATTTTAATGCTCCTCAAAAAAACTTTGAAAAATTCATCTGTAATCAAATGATTTTTTTCAAATTTAAATAGACTCACCTGTAATATTTTTTATTGTAATTTGGTAGTATGATAATTGTCGGTACGCGTGGTCAACTAATTACTGCTGATGTCAAATATATTTGCATGCAATAATGCTTGTATTACACGGTCTAATTTAAATTAACCTGATTGAGAGACTAAACCTAATGATAAATATTGTCAGCGTCAAAAATTTCATATGACTTGTTCAGTGCCAGACATGAATAGCCCGCATTTTATAAATATAGCGTTTACTTCTTCCAAATTACTTGGGATATACCAATTTATCAGTGAAAATACAAACTCAGATCATCTCTAATCGATGCTCATAAAACACTATTGTATAAATGGATATAGCTAAGTAGAAGACGTTCAAGCCACAAATTGAATTTTTTCATTTTATTTGCACAAATGCTTTGAAAACATCAATACTTTAATATGACAAAGACAACCAACTAGAAATATACACCCAAAAAAAGTAATCGTTTTTTTTTCTAACTAAACATAACTAATTCCAAAGTTTTATGGGCAAACACTAATATAATAATAATAAAAATCTAAGCACACATGACCATAATTTAAATTAGTTCCCACAAAACATTCGATAACTTTTAAAGTAATACGTTCTTCAATAATCTAATAATCACTAAATATGTAGTATACGCCATGTAAGTATTTAAATTTCATATTACAGTCTTAATAATACAAAATTCATACTCAAAGTTAATTTGTTTTATTAAAATTTCAATCACGTTTTTCTCTTGTTGGTTACTATGTGGCTTGGACGTTTTCTGCTTAACTATATCCAAATATAAACCATATTGTTATGACTTTAATCAAATAATATATTGTATGTATACAAAACACGAAATAATGCGGTCAACTATAAGTTATATTGTTAAAAGTCAAAACACCAAACAGCTGGTTCAAAAATTTAACTGGACATTTTCCTGTTCGTTTTAAATCCAATATAGTATATTTGGTGCTTTCCGTAGAATTTGGAACCAGAATTTACATCTTTTTGAGCATTTTATTAAAGTAAATTACGCAGTCTCAAAATTCACAGTCTACTAAAATGTGCATTCATGAGTGTATCACGCTTATTTTATTTCAGAAGCTACACTAATGGCAGGAAATTTTGTTCAAAAAATCTTTTTAAAACTGAAATAACAAGATACCAAAACACCATACTATTGCGTTCCATCACAAAATAAAATATTTTGTAATTCGATCCTGAAACTAGAATTGCATTGCCTGGTGTAATGCGGTAAAGCCTCCAGCGAAATAGGCTAAGTGGACCAATCCAATATTCAGCCAACAAATCATCATCAGCTGGTAGTTCTAACTCCAATTTAGACGAAAGGAAGACTGTGTACTCGAGCAGTGAGCGGCAGTTTGGTTTTCTTATTGGAGTTGTAATCTTGTTAAAAGTTGCTGTTACAAAGACTGCTTAGTAACTGGAGTCAAGTTTCACACAACAGGTCATCAATAAATAGTTCTTTGAAATATTCAAATTTTTTTAGATAGTTAAAGTAGTTTTTTGTGCAAAATTAAACATGATAAAAATAGAAGCGGTCCTCATATATTACTTTACAAAAATCGAAATCTTTTGAAATACTAAATGTAAAAAATATGTTTTTTTTTGTCATTTTAAAGTAATGATATTTTCGAAGCATTACATGTAATAAAATTGAAATACTAAATTTGTGACTTGGACCTCTTCTGCTTAATTACACCCATTTAACCTTTCATTAGTGAAACTGGTAAACTTCCATATGTGAGATCACTGTTAGCAACCCTGGTTTCGCCTTTCGGCATCTTCAGGCTACATTATATGTGGGCAGTGAGGGAACATATAACATACTGATGTTATACGTTACAACGATATAATACGAACATCAGTATGTTATATGTTCGCTCAAAATCAATCTCCATCAAGCACCATCAGTCAAAAATATTGATTATTTTCATTAGTGAGTTAATTTTTTATACACGCACGTTTTAAACACTAAAAATTTTTACTTGCAAACAACGAAAAAAATTAACTTAAGAGTTATTCTACATTCGTTAAAGCATGTATGGCCACTACCATTTCGAAATCAAAAGAGATTTACATATTTTTGTCTAACCTAAAAATATATGATAAAATTCTAATGACTTGATCATTGATAGATCTATCTGGTATTTATATGTGAAAAAATTAAATAATGGCTTCGAAAATAAGACAAGACGCACTGTACTCCTCACTGGGCTTAAACAGTTCTACACTAAAATTATTATATCTACAAGTAACTAGCCGTTTTATGTGGACCTCGGGAAGCCATGATCGCCTCAAGCACATATGACCGTTATTCGAACGAAAACAACTTTACCTTACTCTCAGCGCTCGAATAATACACCTTCCTACCAAACTATAGTATAATACTACCATCCAAGATTCAACAACATTGTATGAAATCCTATTAACCCACTTCCTGTAGATTACGTTTTCATTTTTAATGCATTCAACAGCCTTTCGTGATCAAGGTTTATATCAACTACGAGGCTCTATGGTGTTTGGATTAGAGATTGTGATCGAGAATTTTTTTTGATTTTTTTTCTCGAGAAATTATTCATAATAATCTCGAGAATTTAGATTTTTTTTACTTATTTAATATACTGGAAATTAAGCGTCGTTAATTTGATTTGACAAAATAACATTGTGAAATAGCATTTGGCACTATAACATCAACGTCCACAAAGAATAAAAAAAACGTTTTATCTTATTTATATTTATAACGTAAATATCATATTATTTTCTGCTTTATAAGTTTTTCATGTGTATTATTTGTGAACCATTTATAAAGTATAAAAAAAAGATTAGTCTCGTATTATTTAAATATATAATATAAATGAATGTGGGATATTCCTAATAAACTTTGAAAATTTGCGAGATTTCTCGAGAATATTAGGTAAATAACATTCTCTAAATCTTGAGATTTCCAAAATTGCTAAAAAAGAGATTTATAAAGATGGAGAATTTAAAAAAGTCGATAATTCACAATCTCAATTTTTTTTTATACCATTTTTGCTCCCAAAGCGGAGCATATGGATCTACACAGTGTGAAGAAATCCACTCCGAAAGTGGAGTATATGGATCTCCGCAATGTGAAGACGTCTTGACAGATTATTTCTCACGAGAATCGTTTGTCAGACAATTACTCAACCTAATGGGCATCCAGTCCAAATTTTCAAATTTTTAAAATCCGATCAGATGGGGAATGGAACTCGCATTCCCCGGATTGCTAGGCGCGCAAGCTTCAACTACGCTAACCAAGGAGACTACTATGTTTAGACAAAGTAAACACCATTCTTCATCTTGCATATAGACTCGTTGAGTGACACATATGGGCATCACACGCCTACTCCAAGAAGCTCTGAAGCCCACCGGTATTCTTGCAGTCTCCGATGCCATGCATCCATCCCATGATTCTACCGAATACATTATGTAGATAGTATTGTATAATATTTAGCTGCCTTTCAGAACACCGAAAACAGATCGACTTGAAGAATAGTCAGGTCAGGTCAAGACTTTCTTCAGGCATCCACAATATGTGGCCGAGCCAAATCTGGCATCACAATTACACACACTCTGTCACAATTCATTAATGGTCCGTTTTTTTATCTCCAGGTTACTAACAAAGTCACACTACTGTATATTATTTATCATATCCTTATTGTATCAGGTCTTCTTACACATTTTTACTATTATTATATTAATAATAAAAAAAAACAATTAAGATTCCGTCAGGTGCTATACCACGAATTAAAATTCCAAGATCTTAAAACAATGCCTTGAGTCACAGTACATCGTGACACACGAGTAACATTTAATATTATTTACCTGCCTTTACGTGAGCCTTCTGAGTTCATGTCTTTTATTATTCAGGAGTGCATTTTCCTCAAGTGCTTTTATGAACTCGTTTATTCAAATTTTGCCCTACATTACACATTATATTATATTTTACTTCTTCTTCTTCACTCGTAAGTTTGAGTTGATTATTTCAGTTCAAATTTTTTATAGTAGATAGATCTCTACAATGTTAAAACGTTTTCTGACACTAGGGTTGCCATTTTTTTCTTAGATAATTCTCGAACATATTGCCCTTTTTACAATTCCAGCATACATTGCTCAAAACCGATAAATGTATGTCATTTCAGAATATTCTCCACTAAGAAACTATTTTACATAACATATCTAGTTTTCGGATATTTTTTTAATGTGCAAAAAATATGTACCGTTTTTTAAATTATTTTAATCATTGCACATGCGGTTAATATTTTTAGAAAGCTTCACATTGCGGAGATCCATATACTCTTCTTTCAAAGTTGATATCTTCACACTTCACTTCACACAGATCCATATGCTCCATGTATATATAAAATGAGTGTTCTTGTAACAAAACTTTTGCCTAAACAATGATACATTAAATGACGATAAAAATCAACGAGCTAAGAAAAATATTGACAGCAGATCAGCGTAAAAATATTTTGACAAGTTCCTGTGATGGACAGACATACGCGTGTAGATACTGTTTTATAATATAGATTACAAGCACAAAAGTATATTTTTTTTAAATAAATATTAAAAAATGAGGGTTACATTTTTAAGTAGTATATTTGCGATGCTTACACAAATGCGTGAGATGAATAAAAAATAAGTCAAACCGTAAACAGCGAGCTCTTATCGCACGTTGATCAGATTATTTCTAAGAACTTTCTTTGTAAGCTTATTATCTCGATAAAACGTGTATTTTATACGTTTTTGTACTTTGCGAGATGCCAGACATTTGATTATCATACGTGATATATTTGAGACATCACTAAAGAACTGCCTGCGTAATTTATTTGAACATTTATACATATATCGGCCGTGAACAGAAAAAAGGACGTAACCCACACAGACCAAACTTTGCAAGGGACCCAAAAACGTTTATTTTATGATTTTGGGATACTAAATAGACAGAACTTGAAATGCACATAGACTAAAACTAGTGTTTTTTTTACTCAATCTGATGTTATTATTATAAATTATTTAAGAAGAACCAATAAAATTGATTTGGAGGAAGTGTTTTTTCCTGGTTGCAAACTTTGCAAGCCCACCTTCTTACAAATTTAAAGGCTAAATTTAGACACAAATTCGCCATTTTCAGCTTATTTTTATATGATAGAACGCATATTAAGTTGCATATATTCTGATTATCGAATAAAGGCTTCGTCCTCCATATATCCATTATTGTTTCAATCATTATACCTGTCTGCCAATGATAAAAATATCTAGTATTATTTTTAGCGCACAAACCTACTGGTCGAGAATGTGCTATTTCCTAAAATAACACAATAATAAAATCAGATTTTATTATATAAAAATAAATCATTGGAAATTTATTATACATTTTTAAATGATCTAAAACGTCTTCTAACCCACTCCATTCCACGCCTGAATAAATTCTGTAAATGAAATATTACGCAATGTGTTAACTGCCCTCCGAATAACATGACGATTTATAACCACAATAAATTAAGCAGACTATGTCTTATTATATAATTCCGGAAATTATTTTTTTAGAGATCTCTCTTAGAACAACAATACCTAAAAGATAATTTGTTTTAACAATGTGCCCACTGGATTAATTAATGACCTCGAAAATATTTATTGTACTCCTAATCTTTATGAGAAAGACATTTTGGCACCATTAGAAATCACTAAATTATCTGTTTTTTTTTTAATTTTTAATTATTTAATTATAAATTATAATACAATAAACTTTTAATTCATAAATAAAATGCTGAAAGTAAAACGAATGAATCGATACGCTATCGCGCCATCTATAGAATTCGTTACAAAATTAATATTTGAATACATTTTTTTAATTCAAACAGGGAAGTATTGTACACTCAATCTCTATGGTTCGAATTGCATGGAAGAGTTGAACAGTCGAGATTTTGAAAAAACAGAAATATTCGAGTTGAAGATGTCTACTAGCTGAAAGACGATGTATAGATAGAGTTTCCTTAGCAACTTTGAGTTATACACGTTGAATTGTGTTAACAATACCATAATGAGAGAGATGAGAGAATTCTAGATGGGTCAAACTTCGAGGGATACAAGATATAAGAGAAGGAAGGGATATTTCATTTGATTTATAGAGGATCTTAACTTAATTAATGTTCAACTTATAGTTTTCAAAAAAAAAAAAAAATAGTTAATAAAGTAATATCAAATATAAATAAAAACAGAATTTGATAAAAAAAACAATTAAAAGAGAGTCTACCAAGAAACTTAGACAGATCCTACTCTACAAAAAATACAACAGCATCCATCTAATCTCACACCCAGTTGAAAGATATCGATAACCGAGGCAATTTCATTCATTTCCCTCCGTATTGGCATACTACTGACAGGTTAGTTCTGCATTTTAAAATACAAAACAGGTGATTTTCCCAATTTCGTCAGATAGTTATCATAGACACACCACAGATCAATATTAGCCAGAGTTATAGGATTATAGATTAGACCACGCATTAGTAATAATTGTAAACGACAAAATACTATGATAAACTACGCTAAAATACACCGTATATGAATGTTAAAATACGATAAGCCGTGAAACTGTCTTTAATAAGCTTTTAAGTTTTGTAAGCTTACCCTTTCAATACTGGGAGCTTTTTTCAACGCGTTGAACGTATTTTTCTTCAGAATAGTTAATATTATATTTATATTAGACTTAAGTTAAGGCTTATGGAATTATTGATAGTTGTATTAAATAAACTGTACAATATTTAATGGCAGAGAGAACATTTCAACTATTTTCTGATACCAGTCAAAATATCCAATATCTGTCATTGACACTCCTGGCACTAGGCCACAGATGTAATATAAAACTAGGTGGCTGAATTTGAAACTAGACTCGCTGTTAAACAATACGACAAAAAATATGTGCAGCACTCTTATAAAGCAAATGATGTATTTGCTAATCTATATTGTTTGAATTTTCATGATGAAAGTAGTTGACTTACCTTGCCAGGAAATTTCGGAAATCCTCCTCCTGGAGGAACCCCTCTCACCCCCCTCTTCACCTGCTCGAGTTGCCTCTCCTTCGTCTTTAATTCCTCCAACTGAAAATAGTAAAAACGTATAATAAATATGACTCTCAAACTTGAACTCTGATATTAAAAAGCGATCTACTTTATTCGACGGCAATTTTTCTGGAGTAAATGCTCTCGGGAACAAAAATATAAAAGCGTGTGCCGGAAATGTTGAATAGTAAAAGTCACGCCGATTCTCCCAATGCCGAATTGTTGAATTGTTGAATAGTCACTGTACACATCCCATCCACCAGTAGATCGTGGTCTACTTTCCCCTCTCCTTCTCTTCCCAACATGCCCTTTCCGTTTTGTCACCCGTGTAATAAATACTAAAGTGCCCCAGCTACTTACAACATTATTATAGCGGAATATTACTCTTAAACGTTTCCCATATTTGTGGAATCTGTATTAAGTTTACTTTTCAACGAGCTTTTATATTTAGTCATGTCAACATATATATATAAACACAATAAACATACTTTTCATAATAATCATTTCTATTAGCGAGGTTCTGAGAGTACTTAAACAGGGGAAGTACCTTTCTTTTACAGTATCTATACCATATGACAGATAATACATGTGTATATTTGTCTGTCACAGAAATTTCTCATAAACGGTAAACAGTGGATTTAACATGTGATTTGGACTGCCATTTCTAGTTCAATTACAGAGGTAATATCTTAACGTGAAACCGAAACGCCTGAAATATCTTTTTATTCCGATGTTTCCTATATCATAAAATTGAATTAATTCAATACAATGCTAAAAGTATTATTTGTACTACATTATATATACTCAAATATATCTTATTACATACACACGAAAAAAAAATATTTTTCTTACAATAAATCATATTTTTTTTAGAAAAACACACTTTCTTGACACTTTCAATACACGCGTCACCGAGTTGGAAGACAGACCGGCCTTTGATAAATCGGTTTTACCTAAAAATACCTAGGAATTATTGTTTGAAAATTTTATATCTAGTGAATAAAGGGTATGTAATAACATCTGGGTAATTACGCAATGGCTGCAAATAGTAAATAAACTTTGTTTCCTTCGAATGCAAAATTTTTAATGGAGTTTCCGTTTCGTGTTTCAATAAATTGCAGTTCTAGTAAAAATCAGGGTAAAAACATGACCCAGCTGCCAATACATTTGGTTCCTTCGAGGTGTAAAATCTTTTCATGCTAAATGATTTTTCTTTTCATGTTAACAGAAAAAATATATACAATATTACATAGATTTTATCGGGACTGCAGTATTATTTCATACTAACCGAGTTCTCACATTAAAGGTTTTCATGTTAAGGGATTTCTATTGTATTTTACTTTCAAATTAAACATTATCACCGATAATCAGCAAGAGACTAAACATAATATATATAACCCAATTTTGAAATACTGTTGTAATATGTAACATTATGAATAAAATAATTGGAATAAATAAAAGAGTTTTAATCTACCACATGCAAAGCCATAGAGTGAAGATTATATCTAATATATAAAAGTCAAAATATGTATGTTCGTTCGTTCGTTTGTCCACA
>JAGVSQ010010455.1:0-12898 GCA_022683975.1 Rhyacophila evoluta
ATTTAAAATCAATTTCCATCAAGCACCATCAGTCGAAAATATTAATTATTGATAACACTGCTATTGGAAAAATCCAGATGGCATCATAATAGTATTGCTAAATTCAACAAGATAACTGGGTTTGCTAATAATTAGTGTAGCTTACAACAGAATAAAAATGAATCTTGGAAAGAGTTGAACCTGTTCTAAGTCCAAGATGATGATGGCATTCCTATCGTATACTTATAATAAAACATTATTCTTCCAATAAGTTATAAAGATATATTTGAATTTATTTTACGTATAAAATTTCTGCGATATTTTATTATTTTGACTAACACAAGGCCGTTGTATTTGCGTACAAAAATAAAGAAAAAGAATACACATTTTTTATTACAAAATATCTTTACTAAGCATTCCAAATGTGTTTCCATTTTCATTGTGAGCCAACTTGTATATCAAAGTATATTGGATACAATAACACGAACGTCCGATCGAGATAGCGAGAATTTCTCCGCAATATTGATTCCAGGCCTGGAATGGAAAGACATCCTTTATCCAGCAAAGTTCAGAGGTAAAATGAGAAAAACCGAAGGAAGATTAATTTAATCGGCGATGCAGAAAGGAGGTCAACCACAAAACGCGTATTTTGCTTCAAGTTTAAAATAAATTTCCTTAGATAATGTATCAGTATTATTTCTGTATTCACTATCTAAATAATAACACTGCATCTATTACGGACAAAATAACTAACAAGACAAGATTTGAAATAAATTTATAAAAAGAGAAAGAATTAAATTAATCTTTATAAATATATTTATAAAAAGTTTTAATCTGTCACAGGCGAATCCGAATAATACAGCTACTTTTTTTATCATAAAATTGTAAAATCTAATATACCAAAGGTGTAAAATAGCAATTAACAAACTAATAAATCAACTGTTTTATCTTTATATAAGTAAATGCAAGTAAACAGTGACAATTAATAGCATTCACGTTTCTTCAACGCACATTCATTTATCGGTCTTTCACGTAGCCAGTATGGAAGAACTTTTTATAGCACTCGAAGCAAATTTTGTCAGTAGCATGTGTAATTTTTGGTCCAATACTTTCCGATCACTGGATATTCCACTTTCATTTCTCGACCTCTCACTTTTTAAGCGCAATACCCACGAAGTTTTATTTTTAACTCGTCATCTTATCCAAAATCACTTCCAGCACCACGCTATTATTACCAATTAAGATATAGGGTTTAAGTAGCACAAACTACTTTGAAGATCTCTACAATTTATCTGACGAGTTTCAAAAAATTATATAATATAAATTCTTGTTTATCTATAAATGATCCAAAAATAAGAAAACATCTACGTTGCACAATATTTAACTTATACATACATTACTTATGTAAATGCGCTCATTGTTTTTTTTTTATTTACATAATTATATAATTTATATAATTTTGTTTTTGATTATTTAATTAAAACGTTGTTTATCCACGGTTATTGATAAGCATTACGTAAGTTGTTTTAATTTTTAATTAAATACGTATTAATACGTTGTTCTTCAAGATTGGTCGTTACATAAATACTTTACTTTGATCGACATCCATGTGTATCGTTTCGACATCTTCCGGCGGCATTTATAATACTTTCACGATTTGTGAGTATTAAATTTTTTGCCATATCCGATGCAAATGTGGAGCGTATAAATTTGAATAATGTGAACACTTATTTAGAAGGATTTTAACGAGGATTGTTTGTCAACTGTTGAACGAGAATATTATGCAACTACGCACACTCAGCAAGTCAGGCGACAAGTATATTTTTAATGTTTCTAATATTATATATATTTACGATGGGGGTATTTTTTTTGTTTTTATCATTATACGTATTTTGCCTTTTGATATTTACATCCTAATATATTCTGATAATTACTATCAACAACGGATTTCAGATAACCATTCAGTCTATTAGTCATTCGTATATGACACTTATTTTTTGGTAATAATGGAATTTGAGCCCATGATCTTTAGTGGCAACCAGTTTACAAACGAGATCTAATACGATTGGCCTGCACCTACGAAATTGCTCAAAATCATTAATGATATATCTTACAAAGTAGAATATCTGATTTTCAACCAACAAATTGACATGGTGCGAGACTTAACAATAAACAAAATATTTTTGGCATTTATTTATGTGTGTGTAAGTAAAAATATTTTCGAGTTGACTGATTATTAAAAAAAAAAAACAAACTAATATACACTATTAATAGTGAGTAGAAGTATTATTTTGTAGAGTTTACAATTATTTCGTGTGTACATTAAAACGGAGTAGACTTTATGTTACACGATACTAAAGCTATTTAAAGTTAAATATGTAATATAATATATGTTATATCATAAAAGTAATGGTTTTTTTTATATAATAAATACGGAAAATGTGTAAAAAGTGTGATGTATTTTATGAATTCCGAAACGCCATTTGTCTCCTTTGGAACTTACAAAATGAAAAGTGAGCTCGCTCGATGGAAGTACGTTTTCTTTTACAAAAACATTCGGACAATATAAAAGTTTTATGCAAAATCGTCCATGCAGCTGAGAAGTCGACAAGTAATTTAAAACTTGTTAAATTTTACCCTCAGAACCGAATCGAAAGAATGTTCTCTATAAATATAAGTATACGTATAAACAAAAGGTAGAGCGATTATATATAGGTTTATTTGATTTCTTCATATTTCATATTTATATATAATAATTAAAATCATTAAGTATCAATCAATATTTATCTATTTTATATTTGAAAAATTTTAGGTGGTCGTTTTCTTTATAAAGTTTATATTTGAATAAGAAACACTCCTTTGGTAGATACATAGTATATAAATACACTCCAAATTATTCATCGGAGATCTCTGAAAGCCAGTTTTAATTAGGGAACTGTCATTCGTTACTAAGATGCTTGAATATACAAGATCCAAGCGCCTTGTGTAAAGGGAAACTCCATCAGCGATGTCAAAAGATGCTATCTTGACTTGATATCGTTTTGGTTAAGTAACAAGTTTACATAACAAGGCGGATGAAATAAGATGCGACGCACATACAATATTATTTCCACATTAACGAAGGTTGTGTACGTATTAATTCTCTATAGTAATAAAAAACAAATTAAAAATTCTTCTTCTTCATAATTGATTGAACAGTTTAAATAATATGCAATAATGAATCATGTATTTATAATCGTATGTAAATTAGGTTAATGCAAAAGTACGTCCCGTTTTTTCAACAAAATTTGAAAAAACTTTTTGACTTAATAAATATTATAATTCATTTTATTAATAACATGTGACGTTTTATTCGAAGATTTTTATCCATTATTCCGGTAGAGGCATAATCTCGAGCTCCTTATTGTCCTAATGATTCGTAATAAAGAACTGATCCACAATTTTTTAAGTCTTCCAAAGAAGTAATTTTTTTAGAATCAAAACCATTCTGGACCAATCTAAATAAATACTGAAATTCTAAATTTCGTATCCCCGGTTAGCGTAGTTGGTAGCGTGCGTGTTTAGCAACCGGGGAATGCGGGTTCGATTCCCCATCTGCTCGGATTTAAAAAAATCTGAAAATGCAGGACTGGATGCCCATTGGGTTGAGTAATTGTCTGACAAACGATTCTCGTGAAAAATAATCTGTCAAGACCAACTTCACATTGCAGAGATCCATATACTCCACTTTCGAAGTGGATTTCTTCACACTGTGTGGATTACATATGCTCCACTTTGGGAGCGAACATGCTATATAAAAATAAATACGACAAATAAAATGACTATACATCTGTCAGAGTCAAAGAAGAAGGCTTATAATATTTTTTGTCTACAAATTTTAAATGTAAAAATGGTAATAAGATTGTATAAATTTTATAGATACACTGTGTAAATATCTTTTTGGTGGCTGAGTAGTAAAGACGCGGGTTTCGGTGCCGGATGTTATCGAAGAGTGCCAGTTCTAACAAAAAAACTAGGTAGTGATTTTTACAAATTCTGGCAAAATCAGGCTGCGATCCTCTTAAAAATAATCTGTCAAAATAAGTCTTCATACTAGGGAGATTTAAATGCTCCAGAGTGGATGTGACCACCATAATCACCACAGTAGATATCACATAGAAATTTTCACATAATTGACAAAATCAGTAGATACTATTACATCGATGTGTATATTATATTTTTTATTTATATCGTATCATTCTTTTAATAATTAACTACGTAACGCGATATATTTAATTTTTATATATATAAACTTATGTATCTATTTCGGTTCCATGGAAAATACACACGAGATAATAGCGCACAATTACGAAAATTCAGTTTAAAAGTCCAAAATATTAATTTGTGTTCAGTTTTATGTATACAAATGACTTGTGAGCATATGTTTATTTAACGTCTATTATTGAACAAAATTCTTGTTCAATAGTTTGATTTTTTCATTTGAAATTAATATACTTCTTATTTAATAATCTAAATAAGTAGTTCTTTATGCAAACCAATCACGTAGAATTATGTAAAAATATGACTATTCATATCAGGTAATACGGTGAAAGCTGTGACAATGTATTTATTCCTGAAATGTCCATGCCTATTGATGGCAGTTACAAAAGCAGTGGTTCTCCGTTAAATTTATTATTCTTATTGTTAATATGTGAAGATAAGGACGGATTGTTATCAATGGTGATAAATAAACGCGAGGCAGAGAGATAGACTGAAATGAGAAAATAACGAAGAAACAGAGTAGAAATAATGCCCGCCTGGCTTAAATTTAAATTTTAAATTTCGTAAAACTTTTTTCGTTTTTCGTTTGCTTACTTACAAAAACTAATTAAACATTTATTATAAAATGTATAGTATTAAATTCTGGATTTAAAATATTTAAATATTTTTTTATATTCACAGATCATTAGTTTCAAATGAAAACTGCTCTATTCTCTTCTTTAAACTGAGGATTCATCGAATAAATCCGGATACAATTCCACAAAATGTATTCCAAAGAAGTTAAGCTACTCCAATTATACAAAGTGACCAGTGAATGACAGAGAACCCTGGAGATGCCGCATGATGCCCACATGTTCCACTTAAGTATGTTAAAAGAGAGTATTATATATATTTATTTTCTAGTTACAAACCTTCATATAAAAAACAAAAACAACTATGTATGTAGATTTAACAACACTAAAAAATTTGTATCAGTAGTGCTTTCACATACCAACAAAATAATACAAGTCACCTAAATATTAATATATTATAATGATTATATACGTGGTTCTGTCCAAAGAACTCTCCCCACAATGTAAACAGTAGCGACATAAAATTTCTATTTAAACTAGTATTCCTTTATTAATTGTGTTGCTTTAAGTTTTTAATATCGTCACCGAATATTAACAAAATTATAAAAAGATCCCATACAGCCAAGAGAATTGAAATCAATTTGTAAGAACGTGATGAATAACATTAATTTGTAGAAACAATGAGATGGAATCTGTCCTAGGTAAAACTGAGCAGTAAAGCTAGTGGATAGTGAAATGATATCAACTCTTATATTAAATCTAGGTTATAAGTGTGGGCTACGAAGGCCAAAACCTTTCCTGGAGCCGACTATAATAATAATATCATCTACGTGATGTTACGTTGATGTGAGCTCCCAGCCTCGTAGGGTTGATTAAAATGTATTGCCAGAGCCTAATAGTGTACAAGTTTGTCGATATTTGCATTTCGATTGATGAACATTGGAAGGCACTGTTCTATAAAAACAGGCGACTGTCATTTTGATGATACACCATAATGATTCGTGAAGAGACGCTCACTGAACAGTGGCGTATGGAATATTCAGAAAATAAAAAATAATTTAAATGTACTATATATTGAGGATTGTTGTTCCAAATAAACTTATTTCACTATGCCAAAATTTAAAGGCGAAGATTTTGACCAAGTATTTTTTGTGTAGAACAAAAATATAGCATTTAAACCAGCAAACAAAATAAGTTCACTTTGAAACTAGTCCCCTTATATAATCAATGTTGATAATGCAATAATGTAACATGTATGTAACCACAATGCCTCAAATGTTTAAAAAATATACTCATGCAAGTGCCGAGATAAATTTATTAGAAAAAACAGAGCTTAAGTGGAGTATACTTTTAAAAAATTAATACGATACATCCATTTATATTTTATAATAATCAAAATACTATAATCGACTTTATTAAGTCAAAACGACGTATCTCTGTACCATGCTATAAATATAATTAATATAAAATAACTAAGGATTTAATACTTCTAAGAGTTTTGATTTATGTATGATGTTTGGTTTGTATACCGACATATGTATATGATAACTCGTTAAATGTGAAAGAGTTACATTGGTATTAAAAGTAAGTTTTTTTTAAATATATTTAAATATCTAATTGCATTGCATCATAGCTTTGTAGACTGACAAGTTTTATCGATAGCTATTACAATAAAATATTTATTAATAATAAAAGTACTAGATGAGTGATAAAAATTTATAGATATTTGGATTATAACTTTAAGAGTTGATAATAAAAGGGTTGATGTATAGAATTATGAAGTGAAATTTTACTTAGAAATTTCTTATTAAAAATGACAAAAAAATAATTGACGTAATATTAAAACAAATAATAATAGATGGGAAGAAGAATTAACGAAAAATTATGATTAAAACCCGTGTTTATTAATATTAAAAAATGTGCGTTTGGGTTATGATTTCAGAATATGTGAAACGTATTCAATTTTCCAAAAAAATGCGTGTCCCTTCTATTTCATTTGATAAATATTTTGCTGTTTTCTCTTGCCAGACTGTTGTTGAGCAGCAACTTACTTACATGAGTGCATTACCATGTAATGTTCTCCTAACATCCAAACAGGAGGGGGGATATAAATTGTTATTTACGCCACTGGCACCGCTGACAAGAGATTGTTCGAACTTGTTTTTGTGGAGAGCGATCACACCTGCTCATTATTATTATTATTAATAAAGAGGCTAAATATTTTGACCGCTCAGCTTCCTCTCTCTCCCTCTCTCTCGTTCACTTTCTTATATTATAATATGCCAATTGATTCACGACCGCCGAGTCATCCTTTCATGCAGTGGACGTTTCATTAATTCTTTTACTCTGTTTCGCTTTCGATAACAACCTCATCATCATTCGACGATTTAATTGATTCTTCAGCAGCAATATGTACTTGACCACCTCGATCTCTTGATGATATGATCATTCATGGCAATCAATATCGCTAAACCAGACAATTCCAAAGACAACGCTTCAATGAA
The DNA here is from genome assembly GCA_022683975.1 of Rhyacophila evoluta. Taxonomy (NCBI): domain Eukaryota; kingdom Metazoa; phylum Arthropoda; class Insecta; order Trichoptera; family Rhyacophilidae; genus Rhyacophila; species Rhyacophila evoluta. The sequence continues at coordinate 7,316 of JAGVSQ010010455.1, forward strand.
TTATGATTTAAAGCATACAAAAATAAAGTACCATCAGGATTTCTAAGACTTGTTTACATCATAACTCTTTGATTAAAAAAAAAGCTTTTTTTATGATTCGATTGTACTACCCTTCTAAGAAAAAATACATACTATATTTTGATTTAGTCAGTATACATATAAACATTTTGAAATATAAATCACATATTATTATAAAATCATAGACGTACCACATGCTTTGTAACATAATTTACGCGATTAATATAAAATTGTACAAAACGATTTTTTTTATCTTTTTATAAACTTAATTGTGGTGTTACGTTAAATGTTCCCTGGGAATTTTTATCCCCGTTCGGTTTTTATTCATATGAAATATTTATTATGTACACGCACATATTATTATAATATTATAGAGAAAGTTTTGCAGGAAGTTATTATGTAGATTAAAAACTATCAATATACAAAAAATTAAAACTGATGGATAATATTATTATTTAAATTTTTTTAATAAAAATTATTTCGTCACTCAATTTGATGTGTTGTATAATCGAAGGTCGGATAATTGGGATTCTACTGTAATTTGAGATGCTTGTAATTACAACGGACTATATTCTCAAGGTGAGCAAAAAGATGTGGTGAAAAGCCACAACAATCATAGCCCATCATTAGTATCAATAAATGTGTTCAATCAATTTCAATTTATAGTTTTCAATTAAGTTTTTTTATACATTGATGAAAAAAAATAGTTTTTAACGCCGAAAAAAATATTTTTAGATATTTTAGGCCTGCACGAATTTAATGAAATCAGGTTTTGAAAAAAACAAGTCTAATGATAATTTTTATCATATTTAAATGCGTACCGAAAAAAAAATATTTGACCGCAATTGACTGAGGTGTGTTAGAAGTTTTTTATTATACTATTTAATGGCATCTTTTATAGCTTGATTTAAATGCTGTAAGAAAATATTTATAATAATATTTGTTGTTTCAAATTTTATTGTTAGAACATGACATTATAACATATATAAATATTTATTTTAACTCCTGCTGCCCGGTGGTGGATAATTATTAGAGGCCAGTACTAATATTCAATTTTATTTCTCCAAATAATATTTTTATTATTTACGTACAAATAATATAAGTATATTATACTAATATGGCAAGGTTGTCATGATTTATTTATTCGTCATGAAACCCTCTAGATTTCAATGATGTCATTGCGAAATAAATACATTGATCAATATCAACAGACATAATTATTTCGTTTTAAATCTAGGATCGGCATATACGTGTGGGTATAGGTAGTGTCCATCACCCGTATAAATGATATCATTACGTCTTGGAGGGGAAAAGGGGAGTATACAAAGCGGCTAAATCAGTCAGTAAAGGATATTCGCCTCGACATGTCACCTTTTTTGTTTCTCTTTTGTTTTTGAATTAACTGCACTTATTTCATGTTTTTTGACTTCAATTATATAACAAAGTGATTATTATAACCAATTACAATAATTGATCCAGCAGATTTTGCATAATTTGTATTTAAACATATATTTTTTAATGTGCACCCATACGTGCAGGATTTTTTAAAAATAATCTTTTAAATATGTAAGACTGAGTGCTGAATGACTTGATCAGTCGGCTGACAGCCAATTCTCACACAAAATCTATCAATGAATCTTTACAATGCGAAAATCTATTTACTCCGTCTCTGAAGTGAACGTCTTCAAACTGTTGAGATCCATTTACGCCGGACTACTGAGAATAAAAGGCACGTATCACTCTCCGGAGACATCCATAACACGTATTCCTGCGTCATATGTTTTTTTAGCAAGGCAGGTGCCGCTTCGATCGATTTATAGTCTGCAAGTTTTTCACCAAGTCAAATCACCCAACTCCCAAACTTTGAAACACAATTGCCATATCAAATTTATGAATACGGATTAATTATAAAATAAAATAGTTCATGTCTATAATAAAATACCATCCATTTATTTCTTCAATACACAATGCTCTTGTAATAATCAGTATACAATTTATATTTTGACACTTTTAGATGTTGAGTAAAGTTATAAAATCGAAGAATCTGAGGTGTTTGGTAGAGATAGTAAGTGTCCAAAGTGGGCTCTCAACTTTCTCGCTACATAGTCAGGACAAGAAAGACGAGGCAAGACACTGAAATTGCGATCTGAAATATTTTTATGTCATGTGAAAATTTATATTGATTGGCATCTTAAACTAAAGATGCTTCACGTGCTGTATAATTAAATCAATTAAAATATCACAGAAAAAAAAACACATTGTAAGGAAATGCATCCAACATAGTGTAGTAGAGATAAATGATTTAAATAAACAACACATATAAATGGAGTCTTAAAAAAGGTATCTCAGCTTGAAGTTGGTGAATCAGCCATGTTTTTGTGTTCGTCTAGTACAGAATATAATATTGATGGTGCGTGAATGTAGGAAAGACCTTTTGAGTCAGTCCAACTTATCTAAGATCTCATAGGGGGCAATTTTATTGGTTTTAAGAAATACAGCATTTCATCCACATAATTCCTCAACCAAAATCTTTTTTAACTTCAGCACACTTTAATACTTGATAATATCTGCAAGTGACAAAGTGACGAATACAACTATGTTGTGAATCGGAAACAAGTAAAAAAAAAAAATTATACTCTTCACACTTTCTTGAGCTCTTGTGTTTCTAACGCGTTATGGTTGTTACTTGCTACATTTAAATCCAATTCAATATTTTCTTAATATTTAGGGATACAACCCTTATCTTCTTCTCACTAATAAACATGATTATTAACTAAAATTTGTCATCATTAAATCATTTTCTCAAATTTGTGACTTACATCGTTATTATTCTCAAGTAGGTATGAAATTTTTTAATATTGATTCCCAACACAACCCCATCGAATAAAGTAGATTTCTTCTCATTAAAAACTCAAGGACATGCCTGAACAAAGACCGGATGTAAGGACAGAATGGGTAAATGGCGGATAAATATTTAAAACAATGAAAGTATATTTTCCAAATGTGTATAAGATATTTATCATGGATGTAAAATAATAGTAGTTGGTTATAATGAGAATCTGTTTTCAAAACGGGAATTTTCATTAAAAGTTAATATGAAACACTTTCTGCAGTTTCATCGTTATACTGAGAATTGGAAGTACCCTAGCTTAATTACCTGCTGCACTTACATATTGTTTACCTTTGCGCTGCAAAGTTTCCACTTAAATGTGAATTATTCGTACAAGGCACTAATGGGCCGTAAATGCTAATTTACCACTGCATTTTGCTGCCGGCAAACCCTTAATAATAGTCTCTTAGAGATCTGAGACTATTATCAAAGATACTATTTAACGCAATTAAAAAGTTTTTCAACATTTAATATTAAGTTAAAATACCTAAAATAAAAACAATAATTTACTTTTCGCACTGCATTCGACTAAAATCTCTAGTGTATATGTATGATATATCATTTATTAGCACTGGAAACTTGCTATTCTCTGCAATGCTATAATACAAATGATTCCCTCGTAGGCACAAATACAAAAACCTTAATGAGTAAAAAAAACACAATATTTTTATCACAATTTAGATATATTTCTCAATGAAGCGATATCATTCAGATATATGGTACTTCCTTTGTATAACTATGAAATGCTTTTTATAAGAAAACAGTAATAAAATTAACTGTTTTTTTAAGCTATGTTCGTTCCAAACGTGGAGCGTATGGATCTGCACATCGTAAAGATATCCACCCCCAAAGAGAAGTATATGGATCTCCGCAATGTGAAGACGTCTTGATAGATTATTTTTCACGGTAATTGTTTGTCAGATAAATACTCAACCCAATGAGCATCCAGTCGTGAATTTTTTGGACTTTTTAAAATCCGGCAGATGGGGAATCGAACCCGCAACCCCCGGATTACCAACTACGCTACCGGGGAAACAATTGTAATGAAAAAGTATTAAATATTTTATTTTAATGTCTGATTAAGATGATGAGACTGATGGAGAGTTAAAATAATTAAGGAATACACTGAACATTACCGTTGCTTATATAACACTTTTTTAAAATGTTGTATACATACAACCTGGAAATATTGAAAGCTATACCCGTTCGCAACTACGATCTATATAGACGATTTACAAATTAAAATTAATTTTGAGTTCATAATCAACTTATATTATTATAGCGTTTCAATGTTATACTAATTAAAATATATTAGGAATAATATTTATGATATATTTAATAAAATGTTGATCGCTGGAATCATTTTAGTTCTCGCTGTAAATGACAGGCGTAGATTTTACTGCCTTACTAAATAAAACACTGTGTCTTGCATGTGATTACTTATGTTGATAGATTTTTACTTAGTAGAGCAATATAGACCCAGAACAATCCAACGAAATGTACAGGATGTGACGGTGAATCGTGACAAGGATATAAGTCGAAAATTGAACGCTAACGGCGGCATAGATAACGCAACGAGAAGGATATTTCCGAAGTCGGACGGATCTTTTAAAATACTGACGAAAAGAAAAATTGTTCCTTACCATCACATTCTTTAAGTCGCTAAGTGAATAATATTTCCCTCCCTATTTCACATGTCGAGCAATTTATTCTCTTCAATCGCCTTTAAAGTAATTTATGACCAGGATATTTTACGTTGCTACGCACTGCTTTCTTTTGTCTCGGATTCTTACAATTATACAGAAACTTTGCACAGTGAAGAAGAATAGAATTACGAAAATTATCGTGTAACCAACTAACACTCCCTTATTGCGAGAAAGTTATACAAATTTATTCTCGTAGGGTAAACTCCTGCCGTTAATTTTATTTCTAATGTTTAAAAAAATCCAAAGCGAGCGATTTAAATACGCCCTTTATGGCATCTGAAAAAAAACTTAGCGCTTAAATGATTGTAATGTTAAAATTCTATTTACGTTATGGTAGCCATACACATACAGTCTGCCTGCTGTCCGGGGACTGTCAATCCATGACGGATGATTAGGATAGAGGTAAGCCACACATGAGCATGAAAGTAACATGAACCTATCAATCAAAATGCAAAATTGTTGAGGCGGACTGTATGGCCTGCTTCAATACTAATCATCATTTTGGATTGTCAGTCCCCGGACTACAGGCAAATTGTACGTGCATAGGTAAAAGCGATGATTATTTAGCGAATATTTGTATTGAGATTTTTGCATTGCATTATAAAAAGTCGTTCAATAGAGAAATTTACTTTTCTACTATAACTACACCAATTTATGCTCGTTATTCAATGCATTTATTCTTAATTTATGTTCGAAAAGTACGTTTCCCTATTTTAAATTGCCTGAAGGAAAAGTAAACTTTTTAAAAAAATTGCTTTTTGTAAACGAAAATTCATGACAGCGGAATAGTGTATTTTTTTAACACGTGCTCTCTGCAAGGCATGTAGAATATATGGATCTTTAGATTGTGATTCTTATTCACGAAGATCATTAATCGTCGTGTTACTGGCAAAAGATGTTAAAGTGAAAAAGTAAGTTTTGAAATAATCAAGTTTTAATGTTTGAGTCTCTCTGTTAAATAGATTTTAC
>JAGVSQ010010456.1:0-12897 GCA_022683975.1 Rhyacophila evoluta
AATAGGAGTTGCCGCATGTGTTAACGTTACACACATTCTTACCAATTTCGAATAATTTTTCATTTTATTTTGTTCATTATATGGAAATAAAAGTGCATTATTTATAAATCGGCGTATCCAATCCGATTGATTTTATGATATTAGTTAAATTGACACCAGTGAAAGATTGTAGTGCTTAAAACGTGTGTGTATACAAAATTAACTCACTAATCAAAGGGTTGATAGTATGTTTCATATTAAGGTTTTTTTGCGATATGAAATATTAGACATACGTTAGTTTAATATTTGATTATTCAAATTAAATATCGATCGACATATAGGTGTCTTAAATGTAAACATTATACTGGTATGTTGCGGGATATATATTCTATATAGTTGTTTTATTATTTGTAGCGTATTTATATATTGAAATATCAAAAAAAATATCACGAACACCATGTAATCAAAACAGACAGCCTGCAAGGAGTATAAGGTGATTTTATTCTGTTCTTATTCCATAGCGAGAAAGTATCCAAACATTGCTACATTTTTTATTCTTCTCGCGAGAACTATCCAAACACTTTTCGTATCATTTTTCATTCGGATCATGCCTTGCTCTATCTGTTTTTAGAATAAGCAAGTGCGTGGAAACTCGCCTTTTCCCAGTTGTCTCAGAATCAGAGTGGCGGCTGGTATACCTTACAATTCATGGTATAACAATAGATATGCTTCGATAACTTGGAGTCAGTCTTCACTTGAAAAAAATGGTAACGACACTAATACTGTAAATATTACAGATATTGATAATACACATAAAAAATATTTGGATTCAATATTAATTTAAATTATTAAAAAATCATCTTATTATAATAAATATTTAAACGAGCTATTTTCTTACACAAAAACTTGTTTGTGAACACAATAAACTATATTTTTTAGTATAATAGCATGACAGTCTTTGATAAATTTTACAGTTGTTGAACATCTAATAAATAAATATGTATTCTCATTGACTTCTAAGAACTAAAAAATTTATAGTTCGATTCTCTTCTCGAGGATCCAAAAAAATAAAAAATAAACTATTGGATACTCGGTGGAATGTGCGTAAGTCTGCACAACGTGGAGATTTACGACTACATGCTCCATTTTCAGATCAGACACGGTCAAAATGTATTTCATATATTTATATCTTATATGACCGAAATTATGCAAGCATTTTATTATGTATACGTAATTTAAAATAAAAATATTCAATTTTAAGTTTTGATATTAATATGATTTATTACCTTTTTTCGAATATAAAAAATCTACTACTAAGTGGTACCGTAATTGAATATTTATTTAATTAGAATGGCAATAGAAAAAAACTATTTTACTTTTTTATGCATTTACTTTCATAAGCACTGAAAATAAAATAAAGTGAAGATATATGCTTAAAATTATTTGCTTAATCCAGGGATTCTCAAATTATATGCGAGTTAAAAAAGAGAGAAACCACAATTTTCTAGAAAGAAGTTAAAATTTTAGTAGCCTGTGAGCTAAAAAAACGATTACATGACAATTTTATTTATTTTTATCTCTTCTTAGTCATGATTGTTCATAGTTACTTAATAAAGGACGCCGTGGGAAAATCTCAATTAAAAAAGGTGACGCACTAGTTAGAAAAAGTTAGGGAAGCACTAGGTTAATCCTTGGAATAAAGTATTTTTAAGCTCTTGTATATATTTTTAAAATAAATTCTAAAAAGTATAAGATGTCTACATATTTGAAATGTGATAAATACACCATAAATAAAACATTTAGATTTTTTTTACCATTACATATAGTAACAATGCCCCGCAGTATGGACAAGATCTGATCAATTCAATGTGTTGGTAGATAAAAAAAAAAAAAACTCGAAAAATAATAATGTTGACTGTATGAGTGTAAGTGTATTTGGTTTTCGTTTTATTTGAAGATGAAAACCAGTCGTTTTTTAATGGAAAACCCACTTGTAATTCATAACTTGTTCGAAAAATCCCCAAGGCACTCCCAACTGAAATGTAGTATTTGGACGCCTATATCAAACGTTAAATATTATTTTCACTAAGATATTTTTATTTATCTGGAAAAACTTGTGACGCGTAGAGAATATATCTTTCCTCTGCGTTATTTATTTCTTGTCTTTATTTTATGCTTACTTAAACAAACGCAATAAAATAAATACTTGTCTTAACGCTTAATTACTTTTACAGAATGAATGAGCTCATATATTAAAACAATATCTACACGAATAAGCCTATATGAGTTAACTTAAAATATAACAAAAATATTCGTATATATACTTATTTATTAAAATGTTATATTACTATAATATATCATTACAAACTCTATTTTCTATGCTTATGGTATTACAATATTTTATCATATTTACTAATATTAAATTCTACGAAAATAAAGTTAATTATAATATATGATTATTTATTAAAAATAGACATGCGATCCGCACTACACTTTATTTTATATTTTGCAAATAGTATAAATTATTAGTTTAAACCTTTTTCAACGTAATAAAAATAGTATAAATTTTATCTATACATATATACGAGAAGTAAAATGAGCAAATTTAAGAATTAATTTAACAATATCAATAATTAAAAATAACAAGTAATACATGTACAAAGAGAATTTCTAAATGTAAACATGTATTCGTAACCTGTATTACTCACATTCATTATCAAGTAGGCATTGTTAAGTAAATCTGTGTAAATATTAGTTTAATAAATTATAGTCTACGTGAAGTAGTTACATATAGATGTAGTCGTAGAAAAAAGGTTGAGTATAACTGCTCTAATATTTGTCTCAACCGATATTTTTGAGAAATTATTCAAGATAGCGAAATACCCAGTAGTTGTGACAAAATGTAATTTTTAAATTCCTTAAACAAAGTATAATTGTTGCAGTTCTGTAAATATCAATAAACTTGCTGCTAACTAATCATTCACGGACGTATAAGATTAATTATATAATATTTTAAAGTATATAATATAGATACTTACTCGTAAAACGTATGAATAACTTTATTATTTTTCCAAAAAAAATAAGTTCAATGTTAAATTTGAATTAAAAAAGAAAAATGCTAAATTTCATTGAGATGCTACAAAAAAGAAAACTAAAAAAATTCTTTTCGACTCCCAAAACAATCATTTTCATCGAGCACGTCTCACATCCTTATCAAAATGGTGTGTTGAAGGAAAATTGTTGGGTTTTAAATGATCAGACCAGTTTTTCGAGAACATTGCAATTGTTTGCACCTGTACTCATGTGCGAATAATCTAGACTTGTTCTGAATCCAGAATGACACGAAAATTTTATAAAAATAATATGTTCAATGGAGAAAAATCTTCTACGTAAATATTTTAAGCTGACTGCACGAACAAGCAATTCCTCAAATGTAAAATTTTATTTTTCAAAATCAATAGAGTAGATTAAATGAACAATGATAAAAATAACGAAACTTTATTGTTTTTAAAATATATTTCGTTCTCTTTGCTAAGTGGTTTATTTTTTAATTCATAAATAGATTGTGGATAATTATTGTGTTTTTTTTATTACATGTTCGCTTCCAACATGAAGCATATCGATCTACACAGTGTGAAAATATCCACAGCTATAAATATAAAATATATAATTCATCATCTCCTCGGTATCGTAGTTGGTAGCGTGCGCGCCTAGGGATCCGGGGAAAGCGGGTTTAATTGCCCATTTGTCGGTTTTTAAAAGAATCCAAAAATTCAAGACTGAATGGACATTGGGTTGAGCAATTATCTGATAAACGATTTTCGTCAAAAATAATCTGTCAAGACTTCTTTACTCGACTTTCCGAGTGGATATCTTCACACTGTGTAGATCCATATGCTCCACTTTGGGAACAGACATGATATACAAAAATGTAATTATTCATTACTTTAAACTACTATTAAATACTGTTTATATCCCACAGGTCAAAAGCGAAATAATCTTCTCAACATCTGAATATCCCGAGGATATTATTTTATTCATATACGTAGAGTGTAAAATCCTTCATAGTTCGTACCTGCCATTGATTTTATACCGCATGACCATAGCAGATTAGGGCGTGCAAACTTTGTCCATAATAATATGCAAATGGCCCGTTTCGCTATTCATAAAGCCTCACATTATGTAGGTCCTGCCTGACAGTACGTAATTAACGCTATGGTGACTCATATTTTAAAGTATACAGAGACATTCTCGAAAACAAACAAAAGATACATACATCAGTTCAAAGGATTTTGCGACAGAGGGTCTGTGAAAACTTTCGCAAAGATATGGAAAATTAAACGGTTTTCAGTATTTTCCCACATGCTGTGTTTTATGCTTTGTGTTACTATTGTTGTCTTGTCTAAGTAAGTTATTTCGGAAATATTCATAGATACCAAATTACACAACGTTTTCTCTGCTTCATTGTAATTAATCATTCTTAAATAATGAACTCCGAGGCAATTAACTGTTAGCCTTATATTAATAAAATAGCTCAAAGAAAATTTCTTGACAATTTCTCGGCATTTTGAAGCAATATTGTATAATTTGACTAGAGTTCTCGAATTTCTCCGCTTTTACTGCCTCTAAAATGTAAGTTGATTTTAATAATAAATTCTGTCGACGTAGTTAAACTAAGGACTAAATACTAAAAATTGTTTTATATTTTAAACACACATGCATTTTCATAAATACATTCTTTATATTAAATCATTTTAACAGTATAATGTATTACAAGCAATATTTATTTCGTGTAGCCCAATTATTGTTAAGTGATCATACATAATTAAAGGTGATTTAAAAAATATTTTGAACATCAAAATAGTCAAAGCGCTTGTCTATTTACATCTAAAGAAAAGGAAGGCCAAAAGTCATGAACTAGGTTAAGTAAATCTAAATATAATTGATTGTTAAATTGTTCAATGAATGCTTATTAAATTCTTAATTATTTAAAACTGGTAAACTTTTATTTCACATATGGAAGTTTACCAGTTTTAAATAATTTCGAATTTAAAATCAATTTTCATCAAGCACCATCGCTCGAAAATATTAATTATTGAATGCTTATTAAATTAAAATGATAGTGCCCATGAAGTAAATTCCAACTATCGACTCTATATACTAACTCACATCGAGAGATTTTTTTATTCGTCAAACAAATAAACAGATATTCGTAAACTGTTTGTTTTATGAAAAGATAATTTTTAATTATGTGTTACATTTCTGAAATAGGCCCTATATTTCATAGCTTATAATGTGAGGTGTTGTAAAATAATTTAGATTACGGATATTTATTGAAATATATATATTTTGTTTTAGCTTAATGATGAGCCGTAGTATTATTATAAGGAATGAAAATATTATACGAAAGTGAGGAAAATATTTCTTTTTTTCAAATATTTCTTATAGTATATTACATTTAGAGCATTATTTAAGTTGGTTTGTGTAGACATATTTTTTCTATATGTGTCGTAAAATCATGTGATTAGATGTATGAAAAGAACTATGAAAACTTATTTATGGTGGGCTCTGTCATACAGTGAACTAAAGGGGAGTGGGGACGAGAACTCGTATATAGTTGATTTAGTTTAAAGAAGCACGCTAGAAAATTATACCTCAGCACACAACCTCAAGTGTTTTCTAACGTGTAAATATTATATATGCATGTTTAATTACGTTTTGCATGACAATACAATTAACTACAAACTGTAAGTTGCAAATATTTTTTTCTGGCTTAGAAAAATGTTTATTTTATCTTCATTCCCACTAAGTATAATATGTATGAAACAAATGGATATTCATATGTTGAGAGATATTTTGAAAGATCATCTTATAAGAGGTTTGATTGTCATTTAATTGCTCAATGCATATTCATTTTTTTTTATTCAACAAACTATGGAGTTGGGTCCTTTGCCCAATGGTAGGTGCTGAGTGATTCACAAACATGCATACTTACCATCGTTGACACCATATATCTTAAATGTTATTCTATAAGCTTATAAAATGTAAATAATGAATCAGGTTGCATCATCTCAAGTTAATAAAAACCTTAAACAGTTTTAAAAAATTGCATATGAATATTCCATAGCGACTTAGGTGAAACTACACTTTTAACTTTCATATGGTAGCCTTTTCAATTCCAGAAGTTTTCAGTGCCTGATTCATAGGCATTTTTAAAAATTTGAAGGTGGTAGGACTGTATTCCCAGTGACTTAAGAAAATTCTTGACATCCAATTTTCGTGAAAAAGAAATTCTCTAAACATTTATTTGCATATTGGATATCCGTTTACTCTACTTCAGAGGAGGACGCAGTCATAAAAATAAAAATTTATTCATATTGATAGTATGATGTATATTATATAGACAATATAATAAAGGAATTAATATAAGTGGGATAGACATCGAAATCAGGTTGGCCACATGTGATGATAGATGCTTAAAACCAGTATCAACCTAACTTAACTTTTCTTTAAGCTAAAAAAATTAAAGTGTCTGTTCGTTATCCGATAACTACTTTTTAGAGAGACGATTTTGAAAACATAATGTACAGATTGCTTTTAAAAAGACTTCATCAGGTTGTATATCCATATGCTCTCATTTCGGAGAGGACATGGTAGAAAAGTCTTTTGGACATCATCATACTTTAAATATACATATGATCCGAGGCTAAAAAGGTCTGCGAAGTTATAAATAGTATAATATTTATTGGTATAGTTTCTTCTAGTTGTATTCTAAGTAGTGAATACTATAGAAGTCTCGTAATAAATTTATGATTTTATGTTAATTACTTGACAATACCAATTTGTGTTGTTTGTCATTCGTTTTTTTTTCACAAAATAAAACATTAAAATATGCTTTACTCACTCCACGTTTTACCCTCGTCATTTCCGCCTACATGTCTTTGTTTTGAGAGCTATGCGTGTAGTATGCAAATTAAGTGCAAAAACATTGTAAGCTCTCAACGAGGCATACGTGTTATGAAAATATCGTGCGGCTCCTCGCTAAATTTTTACCACGGCAATAAGCTTACAATGCGCATTTATCGCGAATTTTCAATCAGAAAATCGCTTTAAACAAAATCGTGACTCTAAAGAGAGCTTCAAGTATTATGATAACAGAATTTACCTGCAATATTTACTTGGCATTTTACCAAACAAAGCCTGATTTTTAATTTTAGTCAGACTTTGTGTTAATAATATTTAAATCTAAAAAATCGGATTAAGTGGACATAATAATAATATTATTTTAGATTATTATCTGCCTTATTCAAAAGCTTTTTTGTTTCATGTATACTTAAAAACAATAACACTTATTACCATTTTTTATACCTATTTAAAATGTATTTATTAGTTACCATGTGCTCTCCAAAGGTAGGAAAAATATACATACACGCTGTGCTGGAGCTCACTTTAGAAAAAGAGTGTATGTATCTCTGCAATTTAAACGTATATTTTGAAAGATTAAAAAAAATTACTGTCAATCAATTCCTTAGCCGATTAGACAAACAGTTCTACATCTATATATTCAATAATTATGGTAATCGAATCAGCAATTGGTATATATTATATTTAGAGTTTTCAGATTAAGTAAGTTTAGGTTTGTTATACCATAGACACATATAAAAACATACACTAAAAGTATTAATATTAAAAAGTTACATACAATAAGACTACACTTTTATCATTTTTTCTCATATTAATGTATTAGTACACACATTATTGTAAATATAAGCAAAATTAAAATATATATCGACCAATATTAACACGATCAATCAATTTTTATATACGAATAAGGAGTATTTTCTTATAAAATTGTAAAAATATATTAAGAATATATATATATGCATATATTGTTCCATAACAAAAAATATTAAAGTTAAGCGTTATTACTTGATTTCATGGTGAGAAGTTAGCTTTAAAAAATTAAAACTATTTCAACTTTAATTTTATGCGATTGTACTGAATATGAATTTTTATAATCATTAAAAATAATTCACGCTTCGACTGTGCACGGGAAATTCATTGTGAATGTAAATTATTCAAAACATCTTAATTATCTTTCATCTCGCATACAACAAATATGTTAGCTTGGATCTTGTTCTCCTAGACATATTAAAATTAATTTTGTATGGATATGAAACGTTAGCAAGAACGCTCAATAGACTTTGAAATTCTCTATTGAAGGCATTGTTGCGCTTGATTAACAAATGCATATTTCAGTATTTTACCTTAGTTCTCGATTGGAAACTTTCCTGTGTTATATGTCTAATTATATTCTATAAAAAGAAAAATCCAATAATGAATACCAAGGTTAGTTATAAACATCTCGTGGTAAAATTTACAGAATATTAAATTTCATTAAAAAATAACTATTTTATTACATGTTTAAGATATTGACATATTTATATAAACAATTTTATCATGTATCAACATGACTGGAATTAGAATTAATTCGTAATATATTTATATGGATAATATTTAATGTGGATAGTTATTGTCAATTTAGTGGCCGATTGATAAGAGTGCATGGTTTGATGCTAGGATATACATGTAACCAAAATTTAATTTTAGTCTTAATATTTTTTTTATTTTGGAATTATAAAATTGCAGTGATATCGACACGATATCGTTTTATGCCACGGTTTTAGATTATAGTATAGTTATTATTATTTTAGATGATGACTTTTTGGGATTCTCCTTGTAGATTGTATTTAATTTATTTTGGTTAAAGAGAAACGATGTTGATCCATACAAAACTTTAAGTTGAAAAAAACCTTATAAAATATAAAATTTCTGATATAAAAAGCACGCTTCAATGCTTCAACTTCTATTTTGATTACTTGAGAGTGAAACAACATAATTCAAAACTCATTTTCAGCTTTCGTTCGCAAAAGCTTCGCTCAAAATTTCCACCAAAAAGCAATAAAGCTTTATAACAAGGAAAATAATTTTTACTGCCACATATATGAAAGTTTGCTCTCGAACAAATGCATTTGAAAATAAAGCTCGGTCAGGTGTTTGGGCGAGAAGCGATGCAGCAATAAACAACAGGGAAAGGAATGAAACTAAACGTCTCTTTAGACATTTCAAGTTATAAACGATTGTTATTTATGATGAGATATGGAAATACTGTGAAACATAATCCCTTACTGAATGGATCATTCTTCTCTTATGCCTTGCTTTTTCAAAGACAAAACAAACAAAATAAATATAGTGTACAGTGTAGTGTAGTACTTTAAAGTCTTTTTTATTATATTTAATGTCGAAGAGCATTACATTTATGTCTTTTTAAACATAGAATTGACATTCTACTCAATTATTTTTTCATGTTGCTTAACGCAAACATTTTTTATGAATAGATATATAATAGTTTATAATAAATGTTGGATTGCCACCACGATGACTGATTTAGTAAAACTTTGCGTTTATGTCCTGGGTGTCACAATTTCATATTCTTTAGTACATGTTTTTATAAAATTGTTTAGATATTTTTTAGATATACACAACTCACACCGGGACTAAAAAAAACAAAAATATGTGAGCATATTTACGTAGTTTTTACTTATTAACAGGTATTGAGACAGCGTTATAATATGTTATTAATTGTTTCAAGCTGCGAGAAATTTTCCTTTCCATTATAGAAACCTAATTACTATTTTAAAAATAAATAATTTTTTTTTAAATCTTTATTAAAATGTACTAATTTTCAAAATTTATAGTAAGTTACCAACTAATCAAATATAATTTGGACATTCTTTTTATTTAAACAATACTTATGACTTTTCTGTCCGGATTATTATGAATAAATCACAAACATTTAATCAATTCCAAAATACACATGTAATTATTTCACTATTTTACTGTCATTTGAGCATCTATGTCAAATACTTTATATGAATTTAAAAAAAATGTTTTTGAAAAATAATGTAACCGACCGATTTGACAGTAAATTTACAATACATCTTTTTTTAATAATATATTTGTAAGCCATGAAATTTAATGAAATTAAAGCAGACTGTTTGTTAAATATGGATAGTAATAAGTAGATAGTTATATTAAGAAACACGTTTGATTAATAAAATTGTGATATATTGTATATGGTCGAATTCATTTCTGTCTGAGAGTATTTTAGTGTATGATAAAATATTCCTCACCCAGAACGTAGCGATGTCAACATTCGCGTCAACTCTGTATACAGCTCACAAATACCGTGCATGAACCAACCGTTGTATTGCGGTGACTATTTGAAATCCGGATGCAACATTTGTTCAAAACTTCACAAAGAAAACTTCTTGAGAAAGTGCTTCTTCTGAAAATTCTAGATCCTTCAGTAAACTTTTGTGAGACGTATTTATTTGTACACATGGCTTTTTATAAATAATCTTACATGTAAATTACGTGTACTGTTATGTATTAATTATGTTAAAAAATAATATTTGATGATAGCAACTTAGGAAATTTGTATATAACATATAAACATTCACCAAACAGGGAAAAATCATAATTATGATCCATGACATATTTTGTAATTAATATAGGATATGGATGAATTTTTTCTTCTTTTATCTCTAAATGAAAAATGAAATATCATTTTTTTTATTTCATATCCACTTCGAAGCAAAGGCATGTCTTGGCAGATGTTTTTTGTTTCATGAGAATTGGTTATCAGACAATTTTTAAGCCCAATGGGTATCTAGTCTTTTTTTAAATCCGACAGATGTGAGAATCGAGCCTATATTTCTCGTATTTCAAAGTGCGCACGGTAACCTCTACACTATCGGGGAGATGAAAATTTATATCATTATTTTATATACTATGTTCGCTCCTAAAGTGGAGCATATGAATCAATACAGTGTTTATATATCAGCTCCAAAAGTGAAGTATATGGATCTCCGGAATGTGAAGACGCCTTGACAGATTATTTTTTAAAGAGAATTGTTTGTTATACAGTTGCTCAACCCAAAGAGCCTGCATTTTTGGATTTTTTTAAATCCAACAGATGGAGAACTTAGTTAAGATTAATTGTATTTCTTTGTGTTATAATATGAGAGTACAAATTCTGCTTAATGAGTATGAAATCATTCTTCATTCGGTAGCTGCATTCATTTAAAAAATATATATACAGTTGATACAATCTTTTGGTTCGACAAAATATATATGACTTTATAAAATACATGTCGAATAAAATTGAATTGTTCAATACAATATTCTGAAAGATGCACCAAACCCTCATTGCTTTTTTGGTTTCACCAAAACATTCAAAAACTTTGCACTCAAAAATATTATTACTCATTGCTTACCACAAAACTCCAGTTGACTGGTATGGGTGAATTTTTAGTATAATTCAGAAGTTCCCAAAGTATCGACCATATTTTAATAGCAATCTAAACAGTTACTTATATAAAATATTAAATTGACAGATTTGAGATTTTATGAGATAGCAAAATTGTTATTTTAATACTTTTTGCCTTTTTATGCTCTTTGCAATATTTTCAATTTAATATTACACTATTTACTATTTGACCAATTCCCATTAAAGAGAATCATTGTATGCCATTAATTACTTAATTTGTATTATTATACGTGTATCAAAATTATGTAAAGATGCTAAAAAATATTGAACGTTTCACTGACTGATTTTGCGTTTTCATATATTGCAATTATCTGCATGCTGCGTATTTCGTAAGTTATAATATTTCATTAATCGAAAACATTTTGTTTATAATATAGATTTATATGTAGCATATCGTCGTATCACTGGCAAAAGACGTTAAAGTAAAAAAGTGAGTTTTGAGATAATCGAGTTTTAATGTCTGAGTTTCTCTTTTAAATACATTTTACGACAATTTCTTAAGATATAATGTGTTATTTGATAGGATTGTCGTAAAATGTATTTAACAGAGAGACTCAAACACTAAAACTCGATTATCTCAAAACTCACTTTTTATATTAACGTCTTTTGCCAGTAATACGACGATATATTGTGTATTTAGAAAGATTCAAAACCCAGTTTTAAAATTTATGTTAAATTAAATTTCAAATTGTAGAAATATCTTCTTTAATATTTATCACATATTGTTTAGCAGCAGTCATTACTGTCCTATTCTATCATGTGACAATGTTGAGGGCTGCTGGGCTAGAAAAATCTTCCTAGTACTAGGATTGGATTCTGTGGCTGCTTCGTTAGGGAGTCATTGTTTGTGTACACTTGCAAAATATAAAAATGCTTTATTCACATGCAAATGCGGAAATAAAATACGGGACCGACAATGCTTAATGCAATAAACGAAAAAAAATGGTCGTAGAGGACTCTACTTGTTGTACGTCCACGAATGACGTGCTTCTGAGCGCTGTTATACTGTTACACTTACTGTTGTTACTGTTGTACTACAATAATATATGTATTTAAGTGCAATCATACAAGTGTGCGTCATAAAAAACTGTGTATTAAATAAAATGGGTTGTTTAACTTAGTAAATTAAATCTATTGAATAAAAACTCAAGACAATACAAATAACAAAAGAATCCGTGGCTAATAATTACAAATTTCAAGCCTGGTTGTTTCTTTTATATTATATACAGCTTCTACATAGTTGCTATTCATATTTATTATTCTTAAATAATATTACGTCTACAAATTGAAAATAATATAATTTTATTAATTTAATAGAGTGCAGAGGAAAAATATAGTAGTAAAGGATAGAAGAAAATAATATACTTAGATTACTATGGATACATCCAATAAAATCGTCCCATATCTTATTTAAAAAAATAAAATAATGAAAAGTATACGATAAATTAGTTTCATCCACTATCAATTCATGGTATAATAACAATCTAATATATAAAAGTCAAAATATGTATGTTCGTTCGTTCGTT
>JAGVSQ010010457.1:0-12896 GCA_022683975.1 Rhyacophila evoluta
CCCCAAGTTCGAAACAAAAAGGGACCCGTGCAACGCCGGGTACTGATCAGCTAGTAGTTTATAAGAACAACTTTTACATGGCTTTGACATATCATTTGAAGGCGACTTGAATAACGTGTCTGCTTTAAAGGTGGAAAACGGATGAAATTTATAAATCAATATATTAATAATTTATTGTTGAATTATTCATAAATAAATTAACTATAGTGTTATATGCGCGTATTATATCGCTTATTAGTTTTGTCAACTAACCATCGTAAAAGTAATTTGTAAAGATATGTATTCACATTGTCGACGCGAGTGAGATGCATATGCTCCACATTCCGAGCAGATTTAGTAAAAAATGTTTAATCATTAAGTTACTATTTTGATTTTAATACCAATTAAAAAAACAGTTTTTTGTTATATTAAACGTAATAAAGGTTTTTAAATATGGATGTAAAACTGTTCAAAAATAAACGGCTCGCTCTATTCAACATCAAATAGACAAGATGCCGGAAGAAAAAAATGATTAACGAATCGCTTTTCTTATCTTTTTCTTAGGCATGTTTTTTGGCTCGGGCCCAGAACAATTTTCCGTAACATCGTTCCATCAAACAGGCCCTGCCTACTTTTCAATTTGATGATTTAATTTTTTATCAATGGCTTCCTGCCTAACCGATGTATTTACCCATTACCCACAAAACTAACGAAGATGCTTTGAGTTTTTTACGTTAAAAGTCAAAGTAGAAATAAAATAAACGCCGGAACTTAACCTAACCTAACCTAACCTTACATAGCAAAACAATTTACGGTCAATTTATTCCGCTCTCATTTTATAATGCCTTCGATTTTTAAGTTTTATTTTCAATTGTTTCAATCAAAATTTACATGCGCATATACATAATAATCAGTATAAGTTGTTTCTGAAGAGTTCTGTAAGTTGAGCTTTAAAAACAGATGCTTGCTTTGAATACTAAGGTTGAGGCGTTTTAAACGGACAAAGCAGCCTTTTGACATTTTCAAAAATCAGGCAACGGCGCTAATACTGACTGGGACTGTGGACGCCAACATAGATTGTACCTTCTTCCGATCGGTGGGATCGGACTCATAGAATACCGTTCACAAAATATTCTAAGTGAAATTTAAGGGTGCTGGCTAGACCTGAAAAGATTCAAGCCAATTGGCATGTAAAAATAGTATCTTGGAGGTGTATACTTCACATAATGAGGGTACATGTCAAAAGAAAATATTTTCTGTCGGACGCTTAGTGCGCGTTGCATATTCATGTATTGTAGGTGCATTAAAGTTCACATATCGTCGTCTTAAGGTATGATGTATTATTTGATAGAAGTTGTCGTAAAACGTATTTAATAGAGAGACCCAAACATTAAAACTCGATTATCTCCAAACTCACTTTTTTACTTTAACGTCTTTTGCCAGTATACAACGATATACTGTATGTGTTTTCGAATAGCCACGCAATAGGTCGAGCAATTTTCTCACAATAAATCTCATCAAAAACCATCGGCCCAAATAAATTTTTGTATAATTTAGGCCATAATTATTCTTTCTAATAAGTACTAAGTGGAGACGTTTCAACACCAATACATATTTTTTTAGCTATGAATGTCATGTGTAATTACCAAGTTAAACTATTACTTAGCGTTAGCGTAGTTGGTAGTGTGCGTGCCTAGCAATCCGGAGAATGCGGGTTCAATTTCCCATCTGCTGGATTTGAAAAAAATCTGGACTGGATGGCAATTGGGTTGCGCAATTATATGGCAAATGATTCTCGCGAAAAATAATCTGTCAAGACTTCTTCACATTGCGAAGATTCATATACTCCACTATCGGAGTGGATATCTTAACATTGTGTGGATCCATATGTATCACTTACGGAGGGAACATAGTATAAAAGGAAAGAGGGGGTTAAAGCTTTGTTTGTAAAAACAATCTATTTGGGGAAAATCTACCTTTTTAAAGCTTTGGGCCGCTAAGGGTTAACTCAAAAGCTAAAAATTCATTTTCACCAAAAACCATAATGTATTGTTTATAGAGAAGCACAGTTTTTTTGTGAATGCCATGTAATAATAGGATAGACTAGAAAAACTTTACAAATATCTATATAAACTCAACATCCGTGTAATAGATTACATATATTTAACAAACACCAAAAATGATTAATGCTTTGCGAATCGCGGAACATATTCCAATGAATACATATTTATAATCGTTTCATGAATTTGCAGTTAATGAATATTTACCATTATGTCTTTATTCGTTATTTTTGTCTTATACTAGTTTATGTATTTTATTATCGACAGCATATGTAATTATGTAAATTGAATTTTCAACAAAGGAATTAATTATATACACCTACATAATATGCAAAATGTAATCACGAATGAATAACACAGCGGAATCCACCAGTCAACAAAAAAATAATACGTAAAAATACTATTTAAAAAATATCGTTCATTATTTCCAATGGATACAAACATTAGGTAAATATCATTCATATCATATATATTGCATAATGATTTTAAATCAAATTCAGGCTAAATTTGTTTTCTTTTTTTACCCGAGGCATAAAATTGATATGCTGTAATAAATCTGTGTAGTAGATATATAATATATACAATGTATATTATTTATAAAACTAATGTCAGATAATATCTTTGCCCGGTCGACGTCAACACACGATGTTAATGATTTTTTACACTCATTCTCAAAATGATGTAAAAGTGGATCAGATTAAAATTTATTTAATTAATATTAAAACATATTACGTATTACAGTGTTAAAAGTGTATTGCATACGGTAAATATATGTATGTTTATAAAAGTATTTTGTTTATTTTTAGTTACTTACGTAAAGATTAAATTATTAGGTTTGTAAGCCATTGGTTGACTCGTTTTTCTCTTTCTAGATAAGTAATTAGTGAGAATGAAGTTAACTTTGTAATTAAAAACTGTAACGTGAACGTTACTATTCCCGTAAATAGTCTAGGAAGAAATGTTTGCGAGGTTTTTTAACTCCTATGGGAGTATTGCTACATGTCAGTTGAAATTAAAGGGGTTCTCAAGTCGTTTCAATAATGTATAGGACCGGTCGGTCGTTTTGAAATGGTTCCTATGAGAGATGATTTTATAAGTTTTCTAAAAAATGAGGCTTTTCTGGGGACGGATACTCTTTATCAAAGCTTGTCATTGATATGTTTCCGTTAGAACAGGAAACATAGAATACATAGGACGTCTTTTAAAATATCTCTGTAATATCCAAGTATTATTATTTATGAAACTAAAATAGAAAATTTCACCATTACCTTATTTTTATATCTCCAAGTAGATGAGTTATTTATAGATTTACTCTTAGAAAACGCCTATTTACACATTTACTGACATCCGGGAATACTGTTTCTACAAAAATATAACACAATGAAATGTCTTGATTACACTCGTATTTACTTGGATTTTATTCTCAGGTGTAAATTATTATTACTGAAGTTGAAATATTTATCGGTTAAAGACCAAAACTTGGATAGAATAATAAATTAAACGTTGATTTTACAACTGCGTTACAAATTGAGAAAACGAGAAATTTAATGATTAATGTGGAAATATATTTTCAAATACATTCGGGCCTCGTATAACACGGTTATATGGTTCCACAAAAATGTCGTATATAAAAACAGTGGAAGCCGCTTATTGTGATAAAATCAGCCGATAAAATTAAACGAAAGATAAAAAAGCATGTTATTGAACATTTTTAACTTTTTTTAAAACGTTAAAATTATTTGAAAAATTCAGTCATTTGTCTGAGTTTGTTTACTAAAATAATACTTATGTTCATAGTTATCTATAGGTCAGTTTGAGAAGTAATGTATAGCGGTGTTTTAATTATCAGAATCGATAACAATAACCCAAATTTGCTACAATAAGCGAATTATTTTTAAGTAATCTAATATGATTTGGTTTGGCACAGATTGATTGTAAAATAGCCGATTGATAACATTTTCCGTAATTATAATATCCGGCTTCCACTACATACATGCTTAGAGAAAAGGTTAAGTATGTATAAATACCTTAGTAAGGACTTTTCCAAAACGATTAATAAATATTTTAACTTCATTGCTCCTATGACATATACGTTATGTAGTTTTTTTTATTATAAATATTATACAATATAACGTTTTTATTTTTTTACTTTGGTATCGTGAACTATTTTAACTGTTAAACTTGAAAGCTAAGAAAATGACCAAAGTTAAAAATATGAAAACATATTATTATTTCTTAAGAGTCTTAAAGTAGTAAAATAATATTTATTTCTAATTAATCATTACAAACAATATTTAATGATTAATAGCTGATAATTAACCCGTTTTTGTATGAATGATTGATAGTTTTATGAAAATATAAATTGGCAGGTCTTGCACTTTTTCATCAGTGTAGATTGAAGTAAACAAATCGTTAATACACATTTAGATTTTTGAATAAGTTATTTTAAACATCAATATTCAGAATTTATTATATACACGAATATATATATAATTATAGAGAGTAACATAGTTTTGGATTCGCTGAATAAAATAACTGATTTGAATTAAAAATGTTAGGTATCGTTAATCATTACGTACGTATGTACACATAATGCTATATTTTTAGTAAAGTTAAACACTGCAATTGGTCGCAGGTGATTTGACCCACATTTTTGATAGACGTGTTATATTCACTTTATATCTTGTGATAGACACTTCCATCTCGGTAAATATGGATTTAACTGAATACGAAAACGATTACGTGCAATCACAAAATGCATTTCATAATATCACAGTCTTTATTTAGAGTGCTACGTATCGTGCTACACATCTGGACACATTGCATATTGATCGAACATTTTACATAGTCGAAATATGAAAATTGCAATGACATGTTTTTTATTTTATTATCCGCATTTTGTTTATCTGATTGTCGACATAATGATCATGTATGCATTCGACAAACATTTTATCATTTAACCAAGTCCATAGAGTGAAACCATTGTAATCATTATATTCGAAGATTATGGAACTCTTCTCGAAAGGAAGGATCCAATTATTTGTTTATTTATTTTAATAAAATATTAAGAAAACTTCCATTTTCGCTCTTTATTTGACGTAACATTTCAACATAAACATAAACTTTTTAAAAGTTTAAAATTACTCATTGATAATCACATTTTAATTTATATATAAAATACAGCATGTGTTTCTTCTAGTACACGCATTCGGTGTAATACATGGAAAGTATTTCTAAAAAAGTTTCGATAATTCTATAAAGCTTAATATGCACTAGAAAAAGCTCTCGTATAATTTAATTATTATTTTTGCTCTAAATATTAGGTCGAGGGCCAGTGTTTCGACCCCTACAGTAAGAATTTAAAATAAATGTTAGAGGCCACAACACACTATTGTTGCTGTATTTTAACAAAACCCCTTTCAGCCATTTGTATGTTCAGTTGAAATAGAAGCTTTTATACAGGTCTTAATTCCAATAGGAATGATTGTAATCACTATAGTGCATGCCAACCAATGTCTTGGGATGCCGGTACTTGGAAACTTGGATATATACACCATAAAGATTTACTTTGACAGATTTCTAACGAGCATTGACAATTCCAGAGTTCCGAATTTCATTTGGGAATCCCTAGACTCAACCTATTGAGAGTCGTCCTGCATTTTTATCTTTGAATTAAAAAAAAAACTTGCGATCCATAAACGCAAAACACTTATACTTGACTTGACTTGAGCAAAACAAGACATTATAACTTATTACCAGTGTGGAAACGAGGCAAATAGTGGAAAAAAGCAAGTACATATATAATCCTCATTCAATCACAGCATAATCAACACACATAAAAATAATACACGTATATTTTTTTATCATATTTTTTAAATAGGGAATAAGTACTGTAATACTTTTTCTTCATATGCCATATTTGTTTCCAAAGTGGAGCATATACATCTACAGAGTGTGGAGATATCCACTCCGAAATTGGAGTATATGGATCTCCGCAATTTTTTGTCAGACAATTACTCAACCAGTTCTATATTTTTGGCTTTTAAAAATCCGACAGATGGCGAATGCAACCCGCATCCCCCGAATCGCTAGGCGCGCACGCTACCAAATACGCTAAACAGGTACTGTAATATTATTTTTAAGTGTTTTTACTATATTTTTATTGCAAAACTATATCCAATACTTAAAACGATTCTCTAGCCTCGATTTTCATTTTCCCGAGATACTTTCCCTAAAACCAAAGTAAAATATGCTAAATGTATGTAATAAAACTAGAGTATTTGAGATTAGGTATTCATTGGACGCAGTATTAAGCACGTATTTGCGGTAGGGAATGAAGGTATAATGTATGATAAGAGAGCTAATCACAAGCTTCAGGGGCGGAATAATTTGCAGACTTCAGTTTCAATGGGTCAAGTACGTGCGTGTAGATAGTAAATCAATTCTCTGAGATTTTTTGCATTGATAACGGTGAGTGCATCTTCAGAAACCCCATTTTGCTAAAACGTAGGCCTAAATACCGTGCACGTAGTATTTACCGGCAATCTAGCGTGATTAAGATTCCCGGTCCGTGGTCTATGGTCAGATTTCAACATAGATAGCGCGTATATAACGTCAGTAATAAAGAACTTATAAAATTTCTTTATATATTTTGAGGCCATTTTTCGAACGCAATGCCGGTCTCTCGTCTATATTCTCATTTACAATAATATATTTTAAGTCGTGTATGAATGACTTCATGGGAAAAAACTGTATTTTTTTACTACGTCGCTTCCAAAAGACAACCATATGGATCTACACAGTGTGATATGTCCACCACAGAGGTATATGGATCTCCGCAATGTGAAGTCATTTTTTTTCATGAAAATTGGTTGTCAATGCACGTTAACCTTTCCACTACCGGGGAGACAAATTATATTTGAACGTTTATTATTTCTTTAGCTGATCTTCTGAGGTTCTACCTAGTTCCCTTTCTCTAAATAAACTCAAGCATAGAAAAAGAAATTGCAATTAATTTGCAATACAAATTCTTAAGTTGACCCAGTTGTATAAGATGACTAACGATTTGGACATTAGATTATTTATGGATATTGCCCAAACAAGATAGTATTTAAAAAAATATATTCACTCACTTGAATTGTATTCAGTATAACACGTGTTTCGTCTGCATAATAGATTTTGTCAAATATAAATACCGAATTTTGTTTGCTAGTATAATAATTTATCGCATCAATAAATAGCCAAAAATGAGCGCGTTCAATTGACATTAGAGGTAGAGGGTTCATATACTACACAACATTTAAATAATAAATAAAATTGACTGGATTGGCTGATTAACTAATTCTCGTGGCAAACAATTAGCCAAGATTTTTTCACATTGTTATACTCCACATGCTTCATATTCAGAGTATATACTCATATTGTTATCAATAATAATTTGTAGAATAGAAATTGTAATTTTGTGAAAGAATCTAACTTAACAATATAGTTCTACATTTTTTAACTAGGAAACCCCACATTAAATGAAAGAAATTTAAAAAAATATACCTTAAAAGCTAGATAAAACTGGCAAAATATACAATTAATAAAACTGTATGTAACCTAAGCGAGGATACTACTTATTTGATTGACGGAGCAGTTATGAGTAAAAGTGAAACCAATTTTCAGAATTAATAGGAATTTCGCCACAGATGATCGGCGATGAGTGAATTGCGTAGGGCACGATGTTTGTTGGCATTAGTCATTAGCATATCAACTATAAATCATAACACGATAAACACACTTGACTGAGCGTGATGCATCGCGTAATGCATCTCGACAGCTCGTGGGTGTTAAATGCACTATATGCATTACATTCCGCGAACCTAGTCTGTCTAAAATTAAGCTTAAATCTATCAGGTGAAATCTAAATAGCCAACCAATCTATTTATATAAATATATCAGACGTAACAAATGATGTGTTTCCCTTTCGCAAGACAGTTTTGCTATCGTACAGTTGATACATAGTTGAAATCCGGTATTGGGTGAAATCGACCTCATTAAAACGATAAATAATATAGTGAAGACACGAAGTACTACACTCATTCATAAATAATGCATATATTTAACCATCGTCAATAATTATTTTTAACGAGGATCAGCTGTCAATGCCCAACCATTTCTGCATCCAATCCTGCATCCTTGAATTTAAAAGATCCATATACAACTGCCGGCTTACCTTACAGCCAACCAATTAACTGCCGAAAAGTATTTTAATATTTATCAAAAATTGATAAGTTCAAAATAATTGGTAAAAAAGTAGAGAATTGTCATCCACAGTAAATAAACTATGCTCATAATATGTATCTTACCGAGTGATCGGCGTTAGTTAAAACAGAGAACAGGTAAGGTTTTTATAAAAACTAGTTATGGTATGCAGTGAGCTGAGCAATTATTTCGTATTTGAATGACGCAATGTCTAAATATATTTTTGTGTGTGAAGATGTGAATCGATGCACGGCGATCAACAAAATGGTAGCCATTTACAGACAGAAACACGACGATAAATTGTAAAATATCCATATATTTACTTTCAATAAATTACTAATGTATATAATGTTCAAGTATTTACTTAACGTACAAAATATTTCTTTTGAAAGACACTTGACATTTTAGGCTGTATACATAATAAATATGGAAGATTTGAATTTGATATATTATCGTTTGTTTAGGTCTAGACATTTTTTTTACAATGAAGGTTTTTTTTATTCAAAACGACACTAACAGTGCAGTGCAGTATATTGTTGATGGGGAACATCTAAGAGTTAATCACAGGGTCGGACTGGTTGATAATACTATTTATAAGTTTATGCACCGTGTATATAAAGAAAGTATTTAATTTTGATTATTTGGATGGAATGTATGTAAATAGTGCACCGTACTTTTGTAATATTTAAATACACCATATAAGTGTTTAAACTGTTATTTACGCCTTTTTGTCAGCAAAAGTGATTTTGTATATCGACGTTTATTCGCGGTTTATCTATTACATTCTGCAACGCAGTTTCACTGCCGTACCGCTGTTATTCACGCTACTAATTTTTACCATATCATATAATAGAAATACTTATTTTAACATATTCATTTTTAGAGGATTAGATATCAATCACTATATAAATTATTGCAACCCATTATTTATCTTTAATTTTTAAAAATTTCAACTGTAAGATTTCAACCTATTGTGTCTATAGTGTTGATTCGTACGTGTTTACCAATCAACCACCGGAGTAACCTAGCATCACCACTACATCTCTAAACACTAGTTACTAAGCGAATCTTATGCCTTAATAAATTAAGGCATTAAATGCCCTATTATTATTTAAGTTTGTTATACGAATGGTCTAAGTAACACTTTCTGATTTTTAAGAAAAATTTGAAATAATGTATCACCATATCAAATTTATATAAATCGTAAAAATGTGAGAATATCAAAATGTTGAAAAAAAATGCTCGGCCCTTGTAGTGTTGAAAGTCTGAAATACACTTTTGTAGTAATATTTTATTTACGTTCAAATATGTATTTTTTAATTTATAGATTACAAGATACGCTCATACCCAATATATATCTATAGGCGAATTTAAAATATGAATAATTGCCTCGATAAATTCTCGTTAAAAAATAATAACATTTTAATTTCGGTAACACCTGCGTTTAATCAAGTAAATCTAATACGGCGTACGAAACTAAAATAATCTAACGAAAGATTAAACTAATGAACTAGTCACTGCCAACTAAGTAGGCGACGCACGCCACTGTTTTGTTGACATGTAATTAAAATTTTAGCCCCATGTCACGCGCCTGTCAAAATCTCTTGAGACATTAAAAAAATCGGAAATTGCTACTAAAATAAACGTTTCTTCCTAAATTGAGTAGATTACGTAACCATGGTAAAATTTCTGAAGAAAAAAAAAGAAAGCTCGAATGAAGAAGCTTTTTTACCAAGATAATCAACGTGTCCGTCACACGCGTTCTATACACGAGAACGTCCATGGTGCGAAGACTTATGGAAACATACTACTTATTTATGACTATTTGTAGCAAACACGTGCGAAAACCTGGACACTCTTATCCAGTTACAGGATTCCATCCGATTTAGCCCAGTGTTTGATTATCCACTGAAGCATGCTGGGCAATGTCAGAGATTTTATTTACACAAAAGGGGTAATACATAACCAATGCGTAACTTAATTTTAGACAATCACGAGTAATGCTAGTTGCAAGGTAGATTATAATTTTACTTTTTATTACCTCGGTGGCCGATCGATGGACGAGAGGTTCGACTTCGGAGGTTACAGGTTTAATTATAGTACATTTTACAATTCCAATATGCGGATTTGCTTTTCGTATAAGTTGAGCGATATTATCTGAGTAATTTAGTTAATATACTGCATTTGTATGTTGTATATAAGGCCGATTAGTAAGAGTGTTTGCTTTGGTACTGAAGGTCTCGGGCTTAAATCCAGCATGTATAATTTCGGAATTTCAGAGAAGTAGGACTGGATGCTGATTAGGATTAGTGATCAGCTGACAACTAATCGTCGTTAGAAACAATCTAACATAAAAAGCGTTGTAAAAGAACAACGAACAGTTGAAATGAGAAGAAGAAAGAAAGTATGCCGTATTAGTATTAATATAAAATATAAAAATCAAAATTCTGTTTGTAAAATTCTTACACAGAATATTAAGATAAATAAGTTTTTTTTGTGAAAAAAATTTCCTCGTGTACATAATTTCCAGGGGTGTTTTAGGTCATTTATAAATTTACATATGCTCTCAACACTATCTGTAGTTGTTTGCTAAAAAAACTCGAAGGGGAAAAAAATTGCTAGAAGGATATGTACAAACAAAATTAGTTTAATTGTAAAGAAAGCAACCAACTGAAACAAAAAAAAAATGATAGACAACGTGAATTGGAAATTAAAAAATATTTTAAGAACCGATATGACGCGTTTAATCATTTTTATGGATTTACTGTCGATATTTAAGATACAAAATTATATTGGGGAAAAAAATATTAAACAGTCGAATTTCGTTATAACACCCGTTTTGTTACGTTATAATGAAATTTTGTGGCAAAGTAATGTAAAATACGAGGCATACAAATTTTCCGGTCCGTCATGATACGTTCGTTTTACTGCAAATTTCGCTATTTCGGTATTCGCTATATTTGATTATATTGTATTTATACAACTACAACCTTTTTTTATTATTTATAATTCAATTTGTTTTATTCATCAGTTGAATTGTAGTTTTGAGAAATGACGACGAAAAATACCGTAAGACTGAAAAACACTAGTTTTTAGAAAATATTATATTTATATTTGGAATATTATCAACCTTTATACAATGTGTATAATCGTGTTGAAATGCCATGTTTGACAATGAAGAAAATATAAAATGAGATCTATATTTCTAAATCACGTTTGTCATTTCTTGAGAGGACACAATTTAATAATAAACAATCTAATACTGTTCTTAATGTACGCATATGATGAAAATAAATTGTTAAAATCTAAACGTGTAGCAGCATCTCGTTTGCTATGAGAATAATAAAAATGTGCGCTGACTGTTTCTTGCATAGATAGGAAAACCCTGAATTCGGGCTATTAAAAAAATACACGGTGTGTTAAAAAAAGCGATGTCCTGAAAATTATGTGTGTTTCAGAATTTCATAAAAATAACTTTCACAGGCGCGCTTGTTTGGGCTAGTCGAGCATGTGGGGTAAACTGCGCAAACGTGACTAACCCGAGTTGAAACTCGGTTTATTTTTTAACATCCGAATTTTATCTGTACATCTATCGCAGAAATTTTATTGTGATGATGCCGGCTTTTACCGCCACATTTATGTCGCGAAATACGTTTATTTCTGCCGTAAATTTATTATTACTACACATTTCGCACGGCGGAGACTTATATCGGAGTCACCTATCATTAAAGCCAGCGGTTCTCGTGCCGACGGTTGATACCGACTGATATTTAAGGCTCAGATTGTGTTTCGGAAGTCAGATTGGTCAGGTCACGGACTGGAGTATCGCTTTTGATTATTCTTTCGGATTGATTATACCATAAATGGAGTGGTTAATTGCCACCGCAGTAGCAGCCTTTAATAATAATATAATAATAAATGGAGAGGCTTCATTTTGGATTATGGGGGGTAAAAAATAAAGATAAGTGGCATTGAACATGGATAGCTGTTCGAACTACGCCATATCGATGACTCAATCTACAAACCAGCTAACTCCACAATTCGATACACTCCAAATTTTAAAGGTATTTTATTCAGCTTTAATTTTTTTATCGCATGTAAAATTCGCAAAAAAAAATTTAAAATGTAAAATCATTCGCTAAAGCTAGGCAAGTCCAAGCAGTAACATAAACATTCACCAAAGTTGTCTGTTACTCCTGAATATTTTATACAAATGGAGTACGTTGGTTTGCAAATTAAGCCATCGATATGTTGTTTGCACTCTAGACTCCAATAAAAAGAAAAATATATACATTTTGCTGTATTATTGACTAGATTTATTGAATCATCTTATTTAGTTACTAAGCGTGACGTATTTTTTAGAATAGCAGCAGCTTCTACCAGTACTTCACCTCCCACTGGTTGATATATCCTATAAATGATATCATATTATTTTTATATAGGTATACGGTGGTATGACTTCTTTTGAAATGATATAAACAAATAGACAATTTATCCACTTATATAAGAGTAAAACTGCGATGGTGGACTTGGCTTAGTCACTTGCAACGAATTATCTTATTAGTAAACGTATGTTTAACAGGTTATTTTATAATTGATTAAGTATTTTTA
>JAGVSQ010010458.1:0-12896 GCA_022683975.1 Rhyacophila evoluta
ATTTCATTTTATGTCGGTAGATGGCCGGTCTTATAGTTTATATCAAATACACGTAAGATAATCTAAAATTAGTAATGTTCCGTTTCAGGGGAAAAAATAATGGTCACGCACAAACAATTGTGCGTGCAAACTAGAACGTGTGAAGCCCCCTTAAAGCAGCTTATCAAGTAACATGTTATCTAGGACAATACGCAGTCAATGAACTATTATACATCAGCTCAGCGGCTACAACTCCGTAAATTCAATACATCAGAATTAAAATAAATTCAACATTAAATGTTAAATAAATTTATAAATTATTTATATATGATAAAACTTTAAGTACTACATTGTGTTCCAATGCCATCTATTGAAAAAATATTACGTAAATGTTTTAATATGCGATTACTTAAAACAAGTAATTTGAAATGCGTAGTGGTCATGGTCAAATATAATCTTTACTTAGATATTTTGGAAAGAAAAATCTCAATTATCTACCGAACCGTGTGGGAAGAAGGCGAAATAGATGCAGCCATGCTCTTCTTTGTATATATTGTATCTCAAGAATGGAAGAACCATTTGAAAGATTAAACTTCAAGAGATCGGAAGAGAAAAGAAGAATTGAGAGTAAAAATGATATGCTTCGATTGTGTAAAAAAGATACAGTATCCCTGAAACTAATAAAGCGGAGAGAGCTTGAGTTGTAAACATAGGAAATGGACACGTTTCCTGGAGTTGAAAGTTGTAGTACCGATGAGAATAAATGGTCTCATTTCTTGAGATCCTAACTGTCTTTTTGCAAGAATAAAACCTTGATATAATGTCAATAAATATAATATATACTAAATAAATCAATAGTCATAATAATAATAAATTTTATTACTCTAATTCTAATATTAATCTACTCGTAATATTTATCATCACAATAAATAATAATGTATATTTACTGTGATGCATCAATATTTAAATGCAAATTTCTTTCAAAATACTAATTTGGCTAACACCAAAGTGTTCGTTTAAAATATTCATTGTCATAAAATAAACATCGTCATCTTTTGATTTCAGTAACTATAAATAAGATATTCACATATTACATCCAAACTGAACATATACAGGTACCAGGAGGATCTATCCTCTATTTACCAATCTTGTTGGTAATCAGGGAACTTCTTACCAATCCACTATATGGAGGTGACAACATACTATTTTGTCCGGTTACCAAATCGGAAGCGTACATATTTTATTGCCGAATGTCGCGAGTTCAAATGCCGCAACTTAAAAGATTTTTTTAACCTAAAAGCTACAGGAATCAACGAAGTTTCTACGATTAACTGACGACCAATCCTAGCAACTAACAATTTTACAAGAGATTTTTTTATGGTGTGTAGATTCATATGCTTCATACTTGAAACGGACACTATTCGAAATATTCACGAGTGTGTGTATATAAAGATTCGTATAAATTATTTTAAAACACGTACACCTTTTTATACATTTTCGCTCTTAAAGTGGCGCATATGGATCTACGCTATGTGAAGATACCCACTTTGAAAGTGGAGTAGATGGAGCTCAAACCGACATATGGGGAATCAAGCTCGCATTCTCTGGATTGCTGGGAGACATCTACGTTATCAAATATATAAATATATTATGTAATACTAGATTTACTATGAGTATTGAAAACAAATTAAACATTATAAAGAAATTAGTAATATTGTTAAGAAGTTTTTTATGGAGGTAGTTGGTCACTTCAGCGTAAAGTTTGTAAACGTATGTAGTACGTACATCTAGCGTTGAGCGCCTTATTAAAGAATAGTCGACCTCGTTCTTGATGATGTGTATGATGAGAACGTGAATGATTTTTATATCTCGCCTTCCTACACAATCATTTCGAGTTTTAAATTTAGCATTGTGAAAGTTACACATCAAAGATGAATAATGCAGTATTAAATAATACAACCGTGAATTCATCATTGACATCAATAACTTTCGTGCAGTTAATGTTTCTTTCATCTGTACTTAATATTGTATGGGTATTCATAAAAAATGTAGCCTCCAGGCAAACTCATACCTTTCTCCTGCCAGTAAAAAATATTTTAAGTCATTTGAAAAATACAAATAAGATTAGGTGTACCATTTCAGTTAACAATATATTTTCGAATAAATATAAAAATATAAAATATTATGATACTAAAAAGTATCTTCCCGGTAGCATAGAGGTTAGCGTGCGAGCCTCGCGTCAGGAGAATGCGGGTTCCATTCCCAGATCTGCTGGATTTTTTCAAATCCATAAATGTAGGACAGAATGCCCATAGGGTTGAAAGATTGTCTATCAAGTAATTCTCGTGAAATAAGCTCGGAATACTTTAAATTCGGACCAGACATATTCACACTGTGTAGATCCATTTACTACACTTTCGGAACGGACGTGGTTGAAAAGGCAACTGTTTTATCTATTTAAGAAATATACATAAATATTGCAAATAAAAAATACATTTATCAATAAGACTCGAAAAATATATTTTAATGTATGCTTAAAAAATGCTTACATTGAATTTGCATTCACGGTGGCAAGTAGCTAATTATATATTATAACTAATCTATAACCAAAATGTAAACCTTATACCGCCGTGACATGGTATATATAAATATGTTTTAAAAGACAAACCCAACCACTCACGTCATTTTCCAGTCTTAATGAGGTTTATGTTAAGGTATAACAACGTATAACTTTTGGGACAAAACTAATAATACATGCGAAAATGTTCTAAATTTAAGATAAATCCAACAGGTAATTTTATTTATAACATATTTCTTTTAATTTAAATTTACACAAATGCTTTAGGAATGATTTTAAATGGAAAATCAGAATTCAAGAAACTTGACTCGTGTCTATTAATCAATAAGTTCCGGAATCGAAATAATGATTCCAATGAAAAACAAAAGAATGTAGTATGAAGCAATAATTCGAATTTTGAACAATAACCGATAACCAGTGTTACAATAAATAAATAACGTAATCCCCAATCCTAGGTGTATTATTTTATAATTAATATATGCAGTTTTATAAGAGCAGTATTATTTGATAATAGCAATACATATATACAGCTGATTAAAGAAACGTGTTTTGTGTTGTATGTTTTTATTTTTGATGTTTTATTATCGGCTATTAAATATTCAAGTTCATCCATAGACTGTTTTGGATGCAATTATTAAGACCCGTTCAAAACGGCAACCTCAAAATCCGATACAATGGCATGAAAAAATATACCAAAATGATAAAAACGTTTTTTGTTATAATAAATAAACATCATACTATTAAAGTAGTATCGGCTTGTATTATAAATAATATATAAGAGCAGCCTGTCTATATTACAGATGTCACGAGTATAATATAGTTATTATGTTCTTCAAATATTTTGGGTAAGAGTATAGAACTGCACGACACATTGAATATTAAAAAAAAATATATAGATTAAACGAGTGATGTAATTGGAATTTTCTCCTTTCATAGTGTTGAAATGTAGATTTTTACTTTCGAACACACACATTACCGACTCATTCAGAAGCAAACAAAACTCCTTTTATATTACAGCTTCATAGCAACTTCAAGCCAAACCTACTGTGATTAAGTGTCCCCGATAATTTCTAATTAAATGTCCCCTAAAAGTTCTAAAGGTGGATCTGTACACAATCAATACTAACACGAGTATATGAGGATAATATGAAGAATATCGTCACGACTTTTTATGAGGACATTTTTTTCGATCAACTGAAGGTCGCAATTATGCAACTATTGAAGTTTTTTGTTGAGCGTCCGTGGATTTTGAACGGTTAAAAAAATCACACAACACTATCGATATGTTTAGAAAACAGACAACACTTCAAAAATGATAAATTATATTCAGATATATTTTCTAAAAAAACACCTAAACTATCTCTTTTATTATTATTTATATTCTGACGTCAATATTGGGAAGAGAAGGTTAATTAAGTCATTGCTGGAAACGTCCGAAGACGTACATACGAGCATTTCAAGCGTTGTATTCCATATTTCTCTGGAATGAGCTGAATTTTCAGCATGGACTTGATTGAAGGTAATCCTTCACCAGCAGACACACATAAATGGAATGTGGTTCCGTTGGGTTGAAAAAAAACTGGATAAAAGAGAAATATATTTATCATATATGTCTGTAACGAAAAAAAAACAATCCTTTACTTGTGATACAAAATGGGAGGCCCTTGATTTTTTACAGATTACACGGGTGCAAGACTTTACAGAAGACTGCCAAGATCTTGTTAAATTAGATTAAAGAATGTTGCCCAACATTTTGAATGGCCAACATATAATACGAGAAATTTTTCGGCATTTGCAATACTTAAAACCACACATTCCTCCCAATTGTCGCCATTTCTACGATAGGTGTTGTATCCCGTATTTCTTTGGATCGCTCTAAATTTTCAGGACATGGGTGATTAAAGAAAATCGGTCAGCAGCGAACACGCATATTATACATGATCAGTAGTTTTACGAACGTATTTCCTTTATGTAGTACATAAAAATGACCATGCTAAGGTATATTATTGTATTCTTCTTAATCTTCCATATCCGCTCCTTAAGTCATCATATGGATACCACACGCCGCCTCCAAGAATCCCAGTCATACCTGCATCCCGTAACTCCGCCGAATTCTTTCTATAGATAGTATTCAGCAGCCTTCCGGGACGCCAAGAACAGGTCGGCTTAAAGAAAAGACAGTTCAGGTTCCGACTCTCTTTAGACATCCGCAATATGTGGCCGATCTAGGTCCAGCGTCGCATCTTTACTTTGTCAATGATTAATGGCTACATGGTTTGTTTTCTTATCTCCTCGTTTCGAACGAAATCAAAACACCGTATTTCTAGAATCTGCCGCAGGCATCTGCTCTCAAAGCTTAGAATACGGGTGATTTTGGGTTTTGTTGACTGCCACATTTCACAACCGTAGAGCAGCACTGACAGAATTCATGTATTGAACAGGCGGCATTTGGTTTTTAACTTGTACAACTTGGAGTACCAGATATTTCACATGGAATTAAAGATTGCTCCAGATAATTCTATACGAATAGCGAGCTCACTTTGCGAAGTGCCACCCCCCGTGATGTGTTACCCTGTGAATCTTAAACTATCGACATTATAACTCATATAAGGTATATTACCATCATTCAAAAATATTCATAATTTCCATAAAGCTGATTTTAAATATAGCAAGATCTTGTACCGTGTCTCAGTCGTAAATAACTATGCATATACGTGTATAAATATTAAATAAATCTGAATTCAAATAATGGTGTTAATAATCTTAGACGTAAGTACATTTCATAATGGAGGCTTATTAAATGCGTTACTTTGATATTTTGTTCACGCATGAATATTAATTTATATTATCTAGAATCTAGACATCTACATTATCTCGGTAGCTCGGTAAAAACGGATGCACACACCGAAAAGGCCGCGGATTAAATTCTGTAGTGGTTTTTTAATTTGTAATTAAATACAGCACCAGGGGCTACAATTAAATACACAAGAAAGTAAAATATTTTAGAAAAATACTCACACAATTATCCAATAATTTTAATATTCTTTCACTCTACGATCTGAGTATTTAAACATAGAGTGGAAAACTATAAGGTTATTTATTAAGCACCATTAACACTCGCGTTATTGTTCCTTTAGCTACGATGAAGCCTCCCGAGTGTCCAGTAAAAAAATTCAAATTCAAATTATGCAAAATTTTTTAGATCAATGTTTGCGCTTGACCATAAGAAATATTGTTTCGTGAATTAAAAATCAAATAATATAGAATAAGTGTAAGAAATGCAAAAAAAAGAAGAGAAACAAACAGACGACATGTCCAGGTAGATATCCTGTATTGACTAATCTTACCGCTTTGAAGACTCCCTCTCTTCTCCTATGAGCCGTAATGATATCACTCATGTGAGCGATAGACGCTACCGTTACACATATAAACGTAATTTAGTGCACATATGTACAAGCCGGTCCTAGATTGAATACGAATAACTACTTCTGTTCACATGACATCACAGATATTATATGTGCTTTTATGAGGAATTCATAAAGTATGAAGTCATTACAATCGGTATATTTGGAGAAATAAAATAAACAATAAGTACTGGCCACTCACTATCCACAACGGGGCAGTGAGAGTTAATCAATAGTACTGCCTCTAATGCTGAGTGCACACGATTCTGAATTGCTCAGCGCCAAAATTCTTAAGTGCAAATCCCGTAGTTGCGTAAAAGTTAACATGTTCTCAATTCGTATTTAACTGCATGATGTTTTATTCTGATGGGTTGGACGATCAGCTGTCAATCAATTGTCATGAAAACATTCCATCAAAATAACTTCTCACATCGTGTTGATACTTTTACGCTACATGCCTCGGAGCAGACGCGGTAAAATGGCACATTTAAAATCTAATTAACAATTCTAAAACATATAATAATCACAAAAAGTAGTTCTTCTCATTCCAACATTTGGAATTTATCGAGCTATAGTATATAACAAATCAAAATATACAATGCTTACAGTTGCTACAATGATAATAAAAATAACATTAAATTAGCCGCAAAATTATCCGTTATGCATCGTAAATTAAATATACGATATTTTAACCGTTTATTTTTTATAACAATTACGTAATATTAGTGTCAAATAATAAAGATTACGAGTAAACAATACTGTGGCAACTCAGGAAATATTATGTAAGTTGCAACACTAAGCAAACGACACTTTTTTTTAACAATTATAAAACATCAATAAAAAATATTTGGATGAAAACAACTCATTTTGGCCGAGGAAGAGAAAGTCGAGTAATAATTAAACGATATCCGCTTTCTAGGCAAATTGAAGATACACAACAACAAACATCGAAGAGCGTCATAAATTCGTCTTCTTCACAGGCCTCGCTCTTTTTTCATTTATTGCTCTTTTTCATTATATTTCTTTTAACTTCAGCACACGCGCGTAGCAACTTAAGTATTTATTGAGTAGATCGCTTCTCGATTTCAAACCTCCGGAATACGGAATATACCAGGTATAAGGACAGGGCGGGTGGATGTAGGATACATTTAGTAGGCCACGCTGATCTTTGGCATTCTTAAAAGAACATTACAAAATACGTATTGCATAAATTTATTGCTTATGACTATAAGTCCTAGGTGTTTGTCCAACCCATCCCAGCCATCAAAGTTGCAAGTTGCATCATTACCTCGTCAGCTATGGTAAGCCTCATTAATACAACTGTATCATCTTTACAGACATGTTTGCATATTATTGGAGACGCCGAAGGTAAATAAATTTGACAGGTTCTAACTGACAATATTAACCCTTTGAGTACGTACATGTACATCTGAGCGCCTTGTTGTCTTATTTTCAAAGCCATTCTTTTATTTTTTAATAAAATCTTATTATCTCTTTTAATATAAATACTAAATAGATATATCAATGATATGCGGAAGTCATTAAAATGATATCATATATTTTTAGGCTATAAAGAAATACGTAAACATTGCGAAAAAAATTAGAAAAAAAATGACTTCACAATTGAAAAATTTCATTATGCTCTTTCTATAATTGTTATGATTCATGTTGGTAGCGTGCGCCCCTAGGAATCCGGGGAATGCGGGTTCGATTCCCCATCTATCGGATTTTAAAAATGCAGGACTGGATGCCCATTGGGTTGAGTATTTGTCTGATAAACAATTCTCGTGAAATATAATCTGTCAAGACGTTTTTACATTGCGGAGATCCATATACAACTCTTTTGTGATGGATATCTTAACACTGTGCAGATCCATATGCTCCACGTTGGGAGCAGAACATGGTATATACAAAAAGAAACGAAATATTATTTATATAACTATTCACAGAAACACAAAACATGTCATATAAACTAGTCATATGGGTTCAAATTTGTT
Organism: Rhyacophila evoluta; assembly: GCA_022683975.1. NCBI lineage: Eukaryota > Metazoa > Arthropoda > Insecta > Trichoptera > Rhyacophilidae > Rhyacophila > Rhyacophila evoluta. The sequence goes on from JAGVSQ010010458.1 coordinate 7,959, forward strand.
ATCCTTTGATTCCGAAACGGGAGCAGCCACATGTGGTAATATTATACACAATATTACCAATTTCGAATAACTTTTCAGTTTATTTTGTTCGTTGTTTGGAAATAGAAGAGCATTGCTTAGAAATTGGCATATCCAATTTAATTGATAGCAGTGAAAGATTTTAGGGTTTAAACTTGTATGCATAACAAATTAACTCACTAATGAAAGGGTTAAAACAGTTCGCGTTACTGCCGACTACCCGTCGCACAAATGTAGACAAACAACTTTCCTGATAATTTTGCGCTTGCAAAATCTGAGATTTCATTTCATATCCAAACATACATCACCAGTCGATTAAGACACCTGAATACAATATTTACATACTGCCATATTAATTAAAACACATCGTTTTAAGAAACACATCTCGTATGTAAATTTCATGAAAATTTATAATACAGGTTAGACTTATTTTTAAATTCTAAGCGACAGACCCCAAACCAGTAAACACCTCAGTTATTTACAGTTGACAGTTTTTTTTACGCCGTGATATACTAGTTGGGTAAAAGTCTCCTACTTACTGATCACACCCTGATGTTTTATCAGTTAGAGGAGTTCCAACACATTTAATTTATGCCTTTTACTAAAAAAATATGCAGGGCCATATTTATCAAAATAAGAAAGCCGTGCTGAGTTCGACAAAGCAGTTGAGTTTGACTGTTTCTGATAAAATATAATATGTATCTTACTAAATTAATTGTAACCAAAACATGGTATCGGAAGAAATTCAATACGCAAATACTTATTTATATATCAAACGCAGCCTTCATTTTCCCGATAATAACAATATATTATAGTCATATGACTTTGTTTTAATCGCGTTTTAATTTATGTTAGATTTTCGGGACCAAATCAGTATCAAAACACTCACCAGTGTAAATTTGACAATGAATATAACTAGAATTGGACGGTTTCCTAATTAGAAAAAAACGTGGGTACATTCACAGTAAAATGGTTTACGAACTAGGAATGTATTTCTCTACTTTCAGTTTTTTTATTATTATATTCTATTTGATTACTATAAAAAGACTTATTGTTATACGCCTTCTACCATACTATAAGAACAAATAATTAATAATTTTCTAGAACTTTAGAGTTCCAACAATATGTGGTAAATACTTCTTATACTGTGTCTGCAAGGCTGGCTGTAGGTTTTGAGAGAAGATTTAAAAACCATATGATTATATTAATCATAATAAAGAAACAAATATTACATATCCTATGAATATCCATACAATATATTCTCACAAGAAAAACAAAAATAATATTAATTACAATTATTTTCTATTGTTAATACAAAAAAATGTGTCAAAAATGCAATGAAGAAAATAGTCGATAATCAAATATATTTGGAATCAATACATCTACTACATTTATATTTCTAAAGAATAATTATTCTTAGAAATTTGGCAGTGTGGCGCTCCTCTGAACGCGAGGCTTTAGTCTTGGGCCTAAATTCCGACGACTGGGCCAGCCGGTCCTGTGTCTATATGCGCACAAATGTTATTTATTTTAGCGATCACTATTAAAAATAACAACGAAACGCTGCACAGCCTTCGCGTGTGCAATTACAATAAACACATTTTCATATTAATATAAAGAGAACAATTAGCCATGTTAGAAAATTGTTTACATAAAGCAAAAACACAACAGCACGAGTCTCTCCAATAATAATATTGACATGCTGTTCATTTATTTATTATTATTAATTATGGTATCCGGAAAGTTCACCGACAATACACTTGCTGAGGATTAGAGTAGACTATGTCCACAATAGTCCAAAATGAGATATTTGAGTTTGAAAGTTTAAAAAAAAAATTCCACTATTTAATATCTATTTTTGTTGTGTGTATTGATTTATTTGACTATAAACTATTATGGTTAATATTTTGCAATCTAGCTTTACACAATCTTCTACAATATTTTAAATTTTATGGTTTTTTTAATTTATAGTTATACTGGTTGTGTCGAATTTTGTCATATTTCGTTAATCCGTTTTTAGTATATGTGTTATTAAGGACTAGTTTATTCTATGCTTATCAAATTACTGGCCATAGAATAATATAACATTAATAGCACTTTTATGTTTTTTATTACAACAATGTTGGGTGTAAAAAAATTAAAGAACATTTTTAAAAACTCCTTTCTTCAAATCTTCAAAAACTTTTAATGTATCCTGCAACTGTACGAAAGGTTCTAAAGCCGCTTGTAGTTGTGGAAAAACCGAAATTAACTGCTCAACGATTTGTGGGAGCTGCAAAGACCATTTATACTCTAACGCTCCTTCCGAAACTGGTGTAGTGACAACTAGAGGAGACGATAATGATAATGATAACAGTGATCTCACATATGGAAGTTTACCAGTTTTCAATAATTGATTATTTTTTTTGTGTTTGGTGTCAAATGTTTTTTTCGTCGAACGTGGAAGTTGAAGAATTTTGATAATTTTGAAGTGAGATGGTACGTACGCTACTGCATCAAAATACATCATGTTGGTACTCATTTTATACATAATTTTATGTTCTATAACTTATAACTGAACAAAGTTTTTGATTTGACGCGTCGTAGGGGGAAAACTTAGGATAATCATACTGGGCCATACCCGAACCGATTAAAAACATAAAACCTTTACCCTGAATTAATATTTGTTTTTTACTTTCATTCAACTTTTTAATCTTAAAATATTTTAACGTACTCTTCGCCTACACTATTGCCGATCTTTATTTTTGTTTTTATTGAACTTTTTTACTAAACATACTTATACAAATAGTAAGATTGATTAATGGAATATCTATATTGTATTGATAGTATTTAATGAAAGCAATGTAAAACTGGCGGTCGACAAGAGACATAAAGTCATACATTGATATTATACAATAGTTCACCAACTGGAAAGTACACCGTGCCGCAATTCGTCGAACTATTTCGTTGGTGTTGTTTATCCGAACTATTTCGACATAATATTATTTTTACAAATAAGTTATGTTGTCTCACAAGAACTGAAGGCTATGAATAGGTCAAACGAAGATCTCCATATTAGGGAGCAGAAACCAGCTGGAGTATGCATGAATGTGAGGTTTAAAAACAAGTACAATTATTTTTAGTAAAAACGAAAGTAACGATCAACTGTTTTGCTGATCGAACAGAGAGATCCTCGAATACGACACTCAGCTATTGAACATATTGTCTATAGATATATATTATCTTTGATAAAATAAAAAGTTGGGCTGGAATGTATCCGGCCACCTGAAGAGCATTCGCAGTTACTCCATAACGCAGTGTCCAACCAGTATGAACGTCCTGTTATCCATACATATTGGGCGAATACAATAATAAGAATACATGGTTAATGAAACACATGAGTTTATACTATGTTAAGAATCTAAATTTTTAGGACACGTAACTTATATTGTCATCCGGTAATAGCCAAGAGTGTTAAACAGCCTGACTAGTTAAGGGCTGAAAAAATGAATTGAACAAATTTACAAGCTTTCATCTTTTTTTCTATTAAATGATTACAATTGGTTCAAATCAAACGATTGCTTTGTGTAAATTTTTGCGAAACAAATTGGTACCAATTTCGTCGCGCTCGAGTTTTCAAACATGCGAAGTAAATGGTACCGATTTCAAATCATATTTTCGTCAAAAACGTTTCAAAAGCAGACCAAGAAGGCAGTGGATTGGCCAATGGTTTATTTCCGCAGAAGAAGGTGGCAATACAGTTCACAGGATCTAGAGAAGTGAAATCAGTTCACAGAGGCCTTCTACAGGACCGAGCCATGCTGTTGTTAACATTGTGCACCGCACAAGGGCACCTGAATATTACAGGCGCTTTTTAACAATAGAAATGAAATAAATTTGCCAGTATTTTCTACTTTCAATATATTTTCATAATTAAAACAAGTATACCTATTAAAATACAATATACTTGAAAAACGGCTGGAGCCATGTGCAAGTTTTAATACAGTATAGTTCCTTTCGGTAATTTATTTTGTATATACTTTTAAAAAACCCAAGTGATAAACTATATTAGGGAAAGATTGGGGAGCTCAAAAAATATAATGAACAAGGGCGTCTTCTAGCCACGAGGCAACACTGGCCTTCTAGATAATTAAATAGATGCAGGATAATGGCAAAGATAATGATTTTAAGCCACGTTCGCTTTTGCGGCATGTATAGCATTTAACTTGTACAATATAAATATTTATCTCGACAACCGATCACTCAACCCATTCGTGTATATATCCACGTCCTACATTTAATTTCGTGATTAAGAAAATTCGCACCTGTGGCAACAGACTGACGATGGAGTCATACTCTTGTAGACATTCATGTCAAGAGTCTTGACGATCTTTGACTGTAAAAAAAAACCTCTTTACAGTACAATAATAATACAACCGAGTACGAAAATATTACGAAAACACAACTCGAGACAAAAATGATTTAAAAAATTCGTTAATAAAAAAAAACAAAGAGGTAATACTGCGTTGAAATATTTGGACTGTGTGCTATCTTTTCAATTAATATATATTTTATGATACATATCCCTACATTAATGCAACCGTGGGACAACCAGTAAAACAAGTGTTTTGAGTTTCATATGTTATTTTTGGTTAAAAAACGTGACAAAACTTACAAGGTAATCTAATTTAGAGTGATATTTGGAAAAATATAATAATGTTAACACACTAACAATCCAACAGTAAGACAAAATACTTTTACTGTTTCAACTTCAAATCAAAAATAAGATATATATTTTCCTAAAACAATACAAAACCATAATTATTACTGTTTCTTAAACTTTACATAATAAAAAGAAATATGAAACACAAAACAGCCATTATCCCTAATAGGCCAGTTGTTAGGGAGTTAAAACGAATATTAATTCAGGGTAAAGGTTTT
>JAGVSQ010010460.1:2103-12895 GCA_022683975.1 Rhyacophila evoluta
ATAAATTTTCAGATAGCGTACTATTCTTCACATACTTTGCCTTGGAGCGAAGGTTGTGAATTGCCATATAAAAAAATATAAACTTCCAAATCGACCGATCGATTCGACATCATTAGGCTGTATGTTCGTGTATGCAAACGAAGTGTAGGTGTAAACCGGATATGTAGAATGAAGTGCAAGTACATACACGTAACGCCTGAAATACGGAACGACGAAATGTGTCACAAATTAGGATTTGCGCAAAATGTAAGATTTTTTTAATTATGCCCAAATCAATCTCGGGAAAATTTAACTAGGAATTTTTATATAAACGTATTAATATCTTGTAATTTTTAGAAGTGCAATATAGTGAAATACGGTTAATATATATTTAATGCTAATAATGTATTTTATTTTTATTTTGTCAGCTTACAAGTTAGGCAATATTTTAGATTATGAATTTTAAGCTAAGGAACATGAACATATTTGAATATTATTTGCCAAATCTAGCACAATATATGTGCCGACTTATTTAAAGCGTACACACATTGGAGTAGATGTACACTCGTACATTCCGTTCAATATGTTTTACTTCCTTCACCGTATACTTTCTTTATTTGCTAAATTTACATTCAAAGCCAATCTCATTTCAAATTTGGTGTTGTCTCAAAAACTCAAGAGTGCATAGCATACACGAGAGAGTAAAGCAACAAGTCTCGACTCGAACGAAAGGAAAACGAGTGGGTCGGTCCGCTGGCGAAAATAATTACGACGGTGCACTCTCGCGGACGTCATCAACGACAGCCGAGCCATCCTCCCAAAACGTTCATTGAGAATTTATCATTAAATTGTCGCTGGAGATGTCAAAAACCTTCGCAGACTACAAAAGAAGGCACTTCCTAAAAATCATGACGAGAGCTTTGATTCGGGGGTTCTTAACCCCGGGTCGGAAGCAAAGCTAGGTCGTCGGCCACTTAAACTATCCATTTATGCAGCATATTTGAGGAATAAAACGCACTTTGGTTTTGTTTTAATATAAATTATAAATTCTAATATCGACTTTAGAATGCAAAAAGGACCTAAACCTTTTCAAATTAACTTTTTTTCGATAGTCACAATACATATTAATATACGTTCTACCCGTGAGCTGCAAATGACGAATTAGCATATAAATTTAGCTTTCAAGTTTGAAAAGAGGATGGCTTGTAAAATTTGCGACCTGAAAAAAGGACTTCTAACAGATCAAATTTATTTATCTCTCTTTAATAAATCGAGTAAATATAAAACCACCTTTTAAGTCTCACTGTACTTCAAGATTGTATTTATTTAATATTTTGACTCAAAATCATTTAATAGGGTTTTTGTGCCTGCCGTAAAATTTGTTTTGTGTGGGTTGCATCCTTTTTCCTTTCTACGTCGATATTTATGAAACTAATCAAGTAGATTGATATTAATTTTAAGTCAAGTCAATAAAAAGCACTGCATTTCGTGTAAAATAATCACATTCTATTACGATACGTTAAATGTATTGATTGAGTTATCATTTATTTTGTGTAATACATACCATTTAATACATGTAGTTTAATAATGGCACCTAAAATTTCGGAACAGATTTGAAAATGCTACCAATACTTTCGACTCTTACGACATTATAAACACTGTATTTAGGAGTATTTGCAAACACAACAAATCTGATAAATAACAGCGCTGCAAAATTTTGTGTTTTCAATGCCAAATTGTTTTGTTATATTATACAAGTGTATTGTGTCCTTATTCAATATAAAAGATGTAGAAAATTAAAATATAGAGAGAATATCGCTCTGTAAGAGAACAAAGTGTAATTTACAAGTGAATGACATCGATTTAAATGGTACGTATAGATTCAAAAGAAGATCGATGTCGGGCGTAACAAAATTATCAAAAGAAACTTTCACACTTTTGAAAGAGTATTGAGTATTGTTGACGATAACGCGTTTCCACATTATTAAGCCGTGTATAATTAGCTAGTGTCGTTTAAGATGATCTGGTTCCGAAGCGGCAACCTTACTTTGAAAGACCCCATATAAATCGCTCTATTGAATTCTCATTATTTCTAAGTCCTCTCACTTTTAGCGATGTAATCTTTCGTACTACAACAATGTCTTTGCGAACCCGCAAAACGATGACCATGAGTCAGAATCATTAAGAACCTCTGTGTTATAAAATGGCAAGTGATGCATAATTATTATACCGGAGCAAAGTGAAAACAGGGTCAATGTCACTTTTTCAAATCGTCATCAGAAACTAACGCACCGCAAAAAACGAGATTTTTTTTGACAAACTGTTTTCATTTTTCATTAACAATTATTATTAGCAAGTAGGTGCCTAATAGTCGAAAGTAACTTTGGACGTATTATTCATATACAATTCACAAAACATGATATTCGACATTAAGTACACAAGCATTTAGTCGAACATAGACATCATTGGCGTATTAAGCAAGTACCCTCTGGTTGGTAATTTTACATCTCTACATAAATGAGTTAAGCCAGGGTTTCCCAAACTATGTTCCGCGGAACAACAGTGTTCCGTTGAACCTGAATAGGTGTTCCGCGACGATTTGGAAAGGTTTAAATACATTTACAGATCCTTCTTACTAGTAAGAATTACCCAACCTAAAAAATAAGCCAAGTGTTCCGTTAAAATTTACGGGTTTGCGAAGTGTTCCATTGCAGAGAAAGTTTGGAAAACCCTGAGTTAAGCTATGCTATTAGGAGTTACTAGGACATCTACATCTTGGCGTGATATGATGCCGAGAATACGAACACACATTAGGGGAAAATTGTACTAAAAATCCTGGTATAATTATACTGATCTGTGCATATTAAAGTACTGTTTCGTCGTACTATTTTAAAAGTCAACAGGCTAGTATTTCACAATAATAAAAACGTAAAACTGTTTGAAATTTGACACATTCTGTAACAACTGTGTGTTATTATCGACTCTGGTTTCATCTTTCGATATCAACAGTGGGTACATAAATGTGAGATAACTATCCACAATATTTTTAAACAGATGTGAGAATAATTCAATATCATTATTAGCCCTCATCAATCGACTAATACATATGAAATCCTTCCCGTTTAATCTCTAAACTTTTTGTACTACATACTTATATGCCCTTACTGCATTTATTTAACTATGATAAAAATAGATTAATAAATACAACCCATTTAAAACGTTAGCTATATAAAATATTTTTACTTTTTTGATTAATTTAGAAAAATGTCATGTCGAAGAAGGCTTTAGTATAGAATAATAGTAAAAAATGTGAATTCGGAGCTCACGTCTAGTAGATATGACTATAAACGTATAGTAAGTGTCACACATTTGAGGACCGGATCGGCAAACCGCACAGCCTCCGGATGATCATTGCTCCAATTGCTAATTAACGAGAGAAAGAGAAACTATAATAGATAATATAAGATTCATTAAAATAATAATACACAAATTATAATTAATATGTATCGTAGTACAAACTAGCATGCACGGCATTAATTTCACTACTATAAGGGTTCTCAACGATAGTTCAGCATAAATAGGAAGAGAAAGTTTCACCCTATTTGAAAAACAATTTCATAATTACTTTAATTCGATAATTATTACATTATTATAATTAAGGATTAGTTATATTAATATAAGAGCCCATTAAAATAATACCTAAACAGCACATAACATGAAATTATATTTGACGAAAGTAATTAAATACCATACAAACGTGCACATCGTTGCCATCAGCACTAGATAGTTACGTTTATGTCGTAGTAATCTGCGTTAAACGAAATATCGAATAAGTATTACCTGGAAATAAAAGAAAAACCTGATTCTAGTTCTCAAAATAATTAGAATATAAACAAATATATTGATTTGATGATATCTACAAAAACACTGAAATAATAGTTACTGTGGGCGGTGATAGAATGATTTGACTCGTATGCCTATAATCACACCAGAAAATAATAAACAATTGGCGCATTTCTTATTATTTTAAAACAACAATAGTAGGATTTTATACTTGATAGTAACACAAAATTCATATATCGATAGTGTGTATACGTGCACGAATTATATATTCGTAGAAGAACCTCGACAAAACTCATAGATTATATGCATATATTATATAATGCGGGCATCTTACGTGTATCCAGACAACACCTTGACGCATCGCAGTCGGCGCAAGATTTAGGGCAAAATTAGAGCCATTCGTACAAAGGATAATTAAAAAGATTCGGACAGTTCTTTTACAGGAATCATCAATAAGCTATAATCAAACATGTGTCAGTTATACAAAATATAAATACAAACTCGTAACAAAAATATTACTTCTTTTGTCATCATTCGAATAAATCTGTGACACGCTTACCCTCATCTGGGATGTACTAATCTTTGTAGTAACATGATACTGAAGGATGCTAGTAGAACCGGGATATGATAATAAAAATAAATAATAGACCAGGGAGGGACTTTGCCTCCGCGCGTAAACCACGCACTATTTACAAAATGTCAAATAGCGCTTGTTTACGATCAGGGGTCGTCAATCATCTTACATAAATGATGTAAAAAAAAACCATTACGTACATGTTTTAGTCAAATTGTTTTTTTTTTATTATTTTATTCATGTTGTATATGTTTTTTTTCAGGTAAGCAGACACTATACTACACCGGTCCGTATGTTTGAAGAAGCCGTTATCGTAAGAAGGTAGGACTAAATAAACAATAATTTCACTCAACCATCCTAGCCGACGATACATATGTTTAAGACGATAAAAGGTTGATAGTTTGATTTTATGCGCGAATTTGGGATTATCTAATTTCTTAACTGCGTGCTATTTTATTGTATACGTAGATAATTTTAGCCAAGTCTCACGTCGTGGTATTTTTACAATGTATGCTATAAGAGGAATTAATATGTGTAAATATGCATATAAGACTTTTACTTAATTCAATACAAGCACTATCGATGTATAATACATTTGTATACTGTATATCGTTATTTGATTAGTTAAAAAGTATATTTACATTACTGATAGCGTTTTAATAATAATAATGTGTCTACTTTTGTATATGGTACAATAAATTGTATTTTTGTCATGTGTAAGATATCCACATGTCAAGTGTGCATTTTGTATTTTGCGTAGCAAGTTTACTTTTCTCTGGGTACTTTTTATTTACACGAAGCGGTGAAAACGGCAGAAAAAAATTCGGAATAAAAATATAATTTATGATATTGCACATATAATATGTAGAAAGCTAACAAGCGGACACGAACGAGCATAAACAAAAAACGTGGCTAATTGTTTACCAAACGATTTTTTTATAAAAAATATGCAGACAAGCGTAAATAAAAAAACTGTTATTTCGGTGTGAATACAAAACCACAAGAAACAATCATACAATGCTAATAATATAGCTTGAATCTTCATAATTATATAACGAGACACTTGGTTTCGCGAACCGTCGGTTTGGAATCAATTCCTAGAGATGCATCGATAGGGACCGCGCCAGCACTTGTGTCAACAAACCAACGCCAAGTCTCTATACAGAGCGCGATATAATGCACGCATAGCATCGGCTCAGTAGTATGTACAGGATAGCCTTATGTTCTATTTAAAACTCCATGTATTATACTTACTAATTGTTATTTTATTGAATGCAAGCCGACGGATTATCGTGGAGAATTATTATTGATATAACACAGCTGCTAGTTCATGAGTTGCTCTAATTAATGTATCAAACATCTGGTGCATGCACCCATATTTGTTAAGTAAATTAAAACAATCTGTATATATACAATAGTATAGTGCCGTTGATTGAATCGGTACTAACTTGGTTGACGGTATTTTTATCGTTTTTAGTTTACTAACGACAACTCAATCGTCAGAATATCAAGTTTAAAAATAAACGCAAAATTTAAAACGTGGAGAATTCAAAATAGAGATAGTGAGAAAATGTGACGAGTAAATCAGCTTAAATAGACATAAACAATATTCAACTTACGTTGCGATATAATACATCAAGTTTATATTTAGCAAGCTTGTTTAATAAATACTGAATACGAATTATTGTTACTCTTATAAGAATATACGATATTTCTACGGCTCACTAACATGGAACTCTCAAGGATCTAAATAGGAACGCGTTCATTTCCCATCATCGTGGTGAATTGTGAAATGGAAGTCAATATATAAATATATAAATTTCTGACGTAGGTAGTTATTACGGTCTCCTTTTCCTCCCTATTATTTTTATCGCATATATATTGTATTGAGTATTGAGCGAGTGGTCCAACGCTATTCATAAAAAATGCCCCGTCCCACATGTTATAGTATCAATACTCGACACCTGAGTACAAATAGTGAAAAAGAACCGTAAATATGTAAAGGTAGGCATTATGTGCATTTACTTTCTGGTGTTTTAACGTATATTACACCATTAATTATACACGCACAATATTAAAAAATGTAATAATAATGTCTTATGTATATCGTCAACAATTCTGTGACGCAACTACCACTCCTGCATCATATTATAATAAAGTAAAAAGAAGCCCGATCAACATTGAGTGACGTCGGTATAAAAAGTCTTTTATAAATAATTTAATACTCGAAATTCAGAACACTCAAGTATGGCGGAGGCCGCGTGCAAAGAAAAACGGATGCGGCACTACAGCGTCCTTTGCGCGAGTGCGATGAAGTAAGGGGGCGCCATTGTCCTTGCGTTCTACAAAGTACGCTCCCTCACATCTTCGACAAAGGGGTCATTATTATTTTTGACGCGGAAGCCGCAACAGTGCGTCGCCTGACCCCTATCCAATCCATATCCATTATACGCATGCATATATATGTATATGTATATACCACTTGCAGCACTCTTTATCGTGACGTACAACCCAGATCCAAGCCCAACGGCTAACTTCATTACTCAATCCTTAGGTTTTATAACTCGCATTATATCAAATAATTTAAATAACGCAGTGCGATATTTGTATGGTTGTATTTATTTTATCTCATTAATTTTACATATTAGACAGACGGATTTACCAGCATTAAAATATTAACCTGTCGACAGAAGTTATTACATTTTCATTTGAACAATTTAACAACTCAAATTAGTTAAATACACGCAGTTTTCCATTTTGATATGGCCCTTCACAATAAAAGCGTAAAAATAATTGACATTTAACAGATGTTCAATATTGTAATCAATCGTACGTATTTTAGGGGAGTTTTCCCATTATTGAAATAAATTGAATATCAATAGAAGACGAATTAGTGGGGTGCACTTGTGTTTGGTTTTACATCAATTGGGCGGCTAAACGGGCCAGCCCTTCAAAGAACAAGGGTTGGAGGCATTATGGTATATTGATTTGTGAAATACTCAATGATGCAGGGTGAGGCTCTGTGGAACGAGAAAATAATTATTTAAAATTGTGAGAAAAGCAGAAATTTTCACGGCGAACTAAAAATTTGTGATGAATATTCCATAAAACGCGAAGTGAACTGGCCGCGACTTTTCTTACAACTAATCTCGTAAGAAATGAGTGAACATAGCTTTACAACTCTACCTGTCTATAAAATTAAAGTATTTAAATATTGTACACATATTATAAAAAAAAAAATCACCTTCAACGTGGAACAAAACTTACTTTACTGTATTAGTATTTACTCAATATGCGTATGTAACCAAACAGATGATAATTAAATATATAATGTTCTTAAATATGATTTGACAGCAAAAAAAAAAAATCGTAACACATCAAATTCTCGTGAAAATTAAAATGACAAAACATGTCTTCACATTGTGGAGATCCATATGCTACATATGTATGTATTCCACTTGCAGAGCGGACATGGTGAAAAAAAAACTTATACGGGCCTTGTCCGATTTTTTTATGACGACACCTTTTAATACTTCAATTACTAAGTTGTTAAAATAACGGATGTCGAAACATTGTACCGATCTCCATAAAGTAAAATACATAAATGTATGGAATAAAAAAAGTATTATATACATATATAAAATACAAAGTTGTGGTTCTGTAAAAATGCACCCACCAAATTGGATAACTTTTCGAGAGAACCAGACATTGGCAAAAACTGTTGTAATTTAACTGAAACGTTGTTTGTGTCGAAACAAAAAAAACTGACAGTGCAATAACGGAGACAGATAATTGCATGATTGACAGATGCAAAATACTTTCGAAAGCAAAATTTGGGCCAGAGGCTACCGAAGTATTTCGTCTATCAATTCTTCTCGTCGATCGCTTCAACATACAGTTAAAACTTTACACCACGCATTGCACAAGAAGTGCCTGCTTCTGTGTGCACCGGGCTTTATCCGAAAACCGGTCGATAGACACCTGCTTCCATACTATTCTTCGACACCTCACCCTAATAATAAAACAACGTCAAATATACCTGTAGATTGCGTCCATTTACTGGATGAGAGCGATACTCGTGTAAACTCATAAATAGCATTAGAAACAAATATACTATAAAACGATGATGATACGCATTCTGACGGAAAGTGGTATAACCATTTTTGTAATCAGATCAATTTGAGAAATATGCGGGTCACATATAGATCACCATGAGATATACGCTACATGTATGTGATTTAGATTAAATGCAAAATAGTAAACATTTCCCCTGTATCGCCTAAATGAATCCATTTTCACTAAATCCATATACGAGAAGCTAGTAAACATTTTTAAGAAACAAATATATAAACAAAATAATTATGAATCAAGCATATATCAGCCATCTCTATTCTCTCAGGGCAAGTTTTCTTTCTCTCTCTAAGCCAAGATAGAAAATAAATATATTGGAGAACGCGAGAACGGGTAGCGGACCGAAGGTTGCCAATGTGTGTTTTATATACTCCAATAATAACAGACATTGCGATAAAATAATCACAAACAAAATCGCATTTGCAAGATTTCGACATGATACCTAACAGTAAACAAAATAACGTATAAAATAAAATAAAATATTCAGGTATCGTGCCTTACGGTGATGAATATAATATTATATAATATACCGGAATAGATCACCCGTTGGACGCTGGACTACATTTATCTTACCTGTGCGCCGCCGAGCAGTGACGTCACAGAGTGCGTTTAATAGGTCAAACTGGGAGGAGTGAAAGTTCATTCGCTTAGTAAACAAAAAACAAAAAATGACCGTTGACAATCTGTTGCGTGAATAGGAGTTCGGTGGTGTGCTTAGTAAACAGACAGGACGGACGTGGTCAAAAACACAACGCAAGAATATTGTTCCACGTATAGGTAGGTTCCTCGATGACATATGTGTGGTTTCCCGTTGAGACGGGGTAAAAAATATATCATACATACGACCACGATATGCTTATTATGTTTTGTAGATAGATACCTTTTATGGAAAAAGATACGCGTTTCGATAATAGTTGGAGCGAAAATTTTGAAGATGTACATGGGGAATACAATACAATTTTATTTGTTATGGTATCTTAATGATAATAATATTACTTATACATATTTACGGTCTACCTTAAACGATAACTGTGTATTTATATTTAATGCAACAGAATTAAATTAACGAAAAACAATTTAAATTAGAGCTCTGTAAGTTTTACATCGTAGCAATTCCTTATTGTCATAAAGTAAACCGGTCATCATAATATATAACATATTATTCCATAATATATAAATATTTGTATACATTAGAAAATCTGTATGACTCGTTTGTTGCCAAAATGGTCCACCACGCTACGTCAATTATCTACTCACATTGAAATAATTTCACACGTTCTGCGATACAATTTTGACATTTTTTTTATTCGGTTTATATAGTAGATGTCTTAAAATCGACGAAACCGGCAAAAAATATATTTTGCGGTTATATACTCATAACGGTGTTGTTATTTTATTATAATACAATGGTTTTCCACACTGCATTAAAAGTACATCAATTTAATCGTATCTGTATTGTTATCAATAATAAATTTCTGTTTAATTTTTAACTAGTATGCTGAAAATTTAAGTTCTTCAAACAATAATTTATCTTTTAATAGGCAATATTAATTTTAAAGGGTCAAACTAAAACGCCAAAACAGTCAGTGTAAACAATTTGAAAATTGATTTTTTTCTGTTTTAACTAAATTACTCAAACTACTGTTTACAACAAACAAGACCATTTTTATGTTCCCAATACATGTACTTTCAGCATAAGCGATATTATTAAAACCTTTATTATTAAGTCTCGCACGTTGAGGTTATCCTATTCCCGGGAACATAACTGGGCAGCATATACCAGCGGTACCTTATCAACTTGGCTAGTGCACTAGGCCGAGCCACTGGGGCGTGGCGTTCCAGCGGGCCGACAATGCGCTTGCGGTCGCGCACTGATTAAATTTGATTAGCAAATCGTATAACAGGAAACAAAATAATGGATTCACGCTAGGACAGTAATGTGTGAGCATACTTGCACTTTCGAGTAATGTTCTCACGAAAGTAAAAAAAATGCTGTGAACAAATTTTAACTCAAACTTTAATATTATTATATACTGTATAATAGTGTACATAGCAGTAGAAATAATTAACAATAAAACTTATCAAATGACAAAATTATAAAATTCTGATATCAAATAAATATAAATTACGCACAAAAAGATCCTTTCTTAACATTAAGTCAATCTACTTGAAACATTGAAAAAGTAGAAATTTTTTAAACGTTAATTATTGTATTTAATATTTTTGACTGATGGTGCTTGATGGAAATTGATTTTAAATTCTAAA
>JAGVSQ010010461.1:0-12894 GCA_022683975.1 Rhyacophila evoluta
GTATTTGACTACAGTTGGCTGTTAAAATATTTAAAATATGAAGCACGGAACGTTCTGAGTCTGTCAGATAGCCGCTGGAGTACACACACAGCAACGTAATATTACAGTTCCCGCATGCCAAGTGTTAAAAAAGCCCATTTATCAAAAAACTCAATCCCAGGATTTTTTGAAAATTTTGAATAGCTTACGAGCGAAAGTGTTAATACTGCCGAATCCAATGTCTTCAATTTCATTGCCTCCATTTCCTGAACTTGGAAGAACACAAAAAAGGCCACTAGGTTGATACCCACATTTTATCTAAGGGTTGATAAAAATGGCGACTATAGATGAATGACAATGTCATAAATTATTTTTCATTTAAAGAATATAAAGGTAGATTTAATTTTAAAAGAAAAGTTTATCGTTTGATTTATAAAGACTCATAAAATTTACCGCTTATTTTAAGAAAACCCTGCAAGACGCATCGTTCTTCTTATTTTTTTACCGCGTCAGTTTTTTTCTCTGGAAGTTTTTTGTCTGGCAGTTTTTTTGTCTGCTGGTTTTTATGGCTGCTAGCACATTTGTTTGGCTGGAGTTAAAACGCGAACAATTCTTTTTAATTGTGACAATTTTAATATAAAACGTGCATCACACGATGGCACGTCCTCTTTGCAACGATACTTAAATATTCTTAATGGCATTTTTGGCTGAAATGAGAATTTTATTTCAGCGTACTAATTCACTGTTTATTATACTTGTGATTATCGAATTTAACGTTTATATACTTGTTAATCAAAAGATTTGCTGGAGCAATAAAAACATAATTACTGGTTGTAAGAGCATTATGACTACTTATAAAATAAATCAGTATTATGCACACCCTATATGCAGTGATCTGTAATATTATCATAAAATTAAGATGAAAATAGACATGCATTATTTTGCAAATAATTATTTTTGCTATAGTTAGCATTTTAACGAATATAAATTGTAATAAGTTAAATAAATCTGCTTGAGCAGCATTTACAAAACTACTTAAATAACTTTATACTCGTAAATTGGATGATAATATTGTCGTATTACTGGCAAAAGACGTTAATGTGAAAAAGTGAGTCTTGAAATAATCGAGTTTTAATGTTTGACGCTCTCTGTTGAATAGATTTTACGACAATTTCTTAAAATATAATCCTTATGCCTTACTAGTAAAATAATATAGAAGTAAAAAGACATATTTTTAAATGCTAATGACAGCTTTATGGGCAAGGAGATGGCACTGATACTATACACAAAAAAATAATTATTTGAGACTCAATGATAAAAATGAAATATTACACGATTCAATATATGCAATATGAAATAGAATAAAATATATAAATATCACAACACAAATTGATATTAAGTATATTCAACAAAATTTATTTCTAGTGAAAATAATTATTACCGCAAAAGCTTTCCATCAAATAACAAAACTAAAACATAAGCGATGCAGACAAATTGTAAGAAGTTTAACTAAGCATGAAATAGAGAAAGGAGATCGTACAATGGGACAGGATCCCAGAGAGCGGTCAACACAGTGATGGAAATTATTATTATTTCTATACGAAGGAAATGTCCCAAAAATAAAAATAAATCACGAGGCTATGACAGTTGAATAAAAGAGTTTTTATGGGTCTTGTTTTTTTTGTCTGAGGGAGGATTTTTTCGCAGTATTTTGCAAAAATCCGAATTGCAAGGCGGAAAATTTTCATCTCGATTATGAAATATAAGCAATTGTTCATGTAATATGATATGGTTTCCCTAACCACTTGGGCTTGTTTCAGCTTATTTATCTCAGTAATTTTCATTATATTATATATGATATACTTATATTTTTACTGTGATTTCTCTACATAGCACTTCCTCTGAGAATATTATTTTAAATAAAAATTTTGGTATTTTACTGTTGACAGGTTTATATATCACTAAAGAAAGAATTGAATTTATGCAAAATTTCCAATGACACACACACAGTAATTTATGATCTGTGAAACCATTATATAATATTTTCAGATGCCTTTGAAGAACCGGAATCCTGTTAGTCTCGTCTTCCGACCAATGGAATTTCGGCGTCCTAGAAAAATATTGGGTATTCTCTATAAGTCAAAGTTAAGAAATGCTGGCATAATTTGGGAGGATGCAAAGTAAATAGAGAGAGAATTTTCATCATAGAGAGCAGACATGACAAAAAACTCAAAAAAATGCAGTTGCTTTTTATTTACATATCTATAATATATTTATATGGAGCGTATGACCAACATATCTCATATCTAGGATACTATGCTACTAGTTAGTCTTAGGATATGTCAGCATTCGATAACTCTGGCAAATATATTATATGAAAAGTATTCAGTGACGCCAAAATCTTCACGGTTGAAAAAGGAAAAAATCGTGAATTAGGTTCTCTCGAGATATGCAATGTGTCGTAGTCAACTCCATTCAAACTAGGTGTTATCTGATCCATTATTTATTTGACTTATAAACACGATCAGTTTAATTATATCAATTTTTTTCAGTTAATATACCTTCAATACTACTAAAGACTTAAAGAGATATTGTATGACATCGTGAGTAATTTATCTAACAATGTGATTATAATGTCAGTGTTCAAAATGGCAGGAGAGCATAACACGGAAGCGCACCATTGCATCAATATCGCGGATGAAGTCTATTGAAATGATGCAATACTGCGAGGGATTTGGGTAACATGAATAAATTATCTTTCAAACGTGGTATTGTGCTAGATGAGCTCCATTCTGTGCGGAGGGTTGAGCCGTGACTGACTGGAAGTATACATAAGTTATTGCCATTTGAGATCACACACATTCACGTATGAGGCATAGATCAAGCGATATGATGCATAGAAAGTAACTTCATGTATTGAGGCGTCTAGTTTTTATCTAAATATATTATCTATCCAACGATGATTTATATATTGATAAGACAAACGAAATTCCCACAATTAAATTTCTGTACAATTGTTCTTTTTTAAAGTATTTCTGACGATAACACTGTAATTTACAATTCTTCTACAAATTTCATCATACATTAAGATCAATTTTGCAAATAAAAATATGTTGAATTTATCAATATAAAAAAACGATTGTACCGTAAAAGTTTCATAACACAAACTATAATTTTGAAAATGAAGCAATAAATTAGTATTACTAACAACTTCAGGCCAGATTTTCAAAAATGATACTTGAAGATAATGAAATAAAAAAAATATTTGAAAAACAATAAAATCACGCTAAAGCACTGTTTTCAGATTATTTCAGAATCAATGCGCAGTTTAAAAACGATTAAATACACTATGAGAGAATTAAATTAATTTAGAAGCAACAATATATGTTAAAAGCAGTCATGTGAACACCCGTTAATGTAAATTTACCATCAAAACAATGATATCAAAACGGATATGTTTGCAAAACATTGATATTATTTATTTTTATGAAAAATCGACTAATATTTTTTAAATGTTAGCTTAGATGCAAATGTAGTATATATTTGCAGTCAATAAATCAAAATAAAATTATAACTTGTAGTTATCTATCTAAATTCTTCTTGTAAGCTAAATTTGGAAAAATATTTAATGACTTTCCATTTGATACTTGGTTATACGTAGATGAAGATGGGTTGATAGTAATTCTTATGTATTTTGTCGTTATTTTTATATTTGAATTAGTCATTATTGAAACACATATGTTGTTCATAAAAAACATGAAGAATCAGTAAAATAAATTTCAATATAATTTAAAATGTTCTTACTGTCTATCGTCTATGGTCTATATTTTTCCAATAGTTGAAAATAGTTATTTTTTTCAATTTCTTTTCAGTCTGCAAAAATATTTTTTTGTTTTGTTCCTTAAGAGGTATTATAACAATCGTTTATTAATTTTCAGATCTATTTTATTAGTCTTAATAAAACAGTATGAAACACTGATGAAAGTTATTCAGTATTTATGGTTTTATGAAGTGATTTGTTTTTTTTTTGTACACCATTACTGTTATTGAAAATATTTCAAAATGTTAATAAATTTTAATTGATTATTAGTTCGACAGTATATATAATACATAAAAGCGATGAGGCAAAAATACTATTTTGGCGGTAAAACCGTAGCATTAATTAATCTCCGTTCGCAACCTCTACGGCGTAGCACATCGTATTGACTCTACGTTCCCGGCTGATAGCTGGAGCAACCTAAAGTCTTTCAGTTAATTGAATTAGTCTTGCAGCGAGAGGCTGCGATTTGCTCATCTTGCTTAAGTCAATTCAATTTGTAGAGAACTCTCCAATATTTATAGACTTGGTACGTATATTAATTATCTATATATTATCCTAACCCTCAAAAGATATCTTTTGAGAATCTAATTCTAGTTATATGTCTTATAGTTATCCAAACTGATAACTCTTATTAACTTAATTAAATGTCAAAAAAATACTGTAATACTGAGAATAATATATTAAAATGTCTATTGATAATGTACTTGCATTCTATCTCGCCGTAGTCCACCCAAGTGTTTCTTTTTTGCAAATTTAATCAATATATTCAAATTTTTAGTATTTTATTATATTATCTATCAATATTATTAGACCCAAGTATATATGTGTTTCAGTAAATGTAGAATATATTATTACGATGTGTAAGGTAATAACTATGTTTGCCGAAATCGTTACGGAAATCGATATTATCTTTCACTGGAGAGAGAACAGAATGAATGTAATATTTAATAGTTCAAGTACATTTAAAAAAAAATATTTTCTTAAATCATTTAATTAGCACTTTTTTGTTAACTTTTATTGGGTGGTTATTTAAAATAAGTACTATATATTATTGGCACGTGTGAATGCTTGAAACTTTTTATACATAATACTTTCAACAGGTGAACTAAATTATTATATGTAATCGAAAAATAACTTTGAAATGTACCAATAAGAACGAAAGAAATAAAAAACCAACAAAAAATGTTTTTTACAAAGAAGTCAAGTGAAATAGCGAGTGAAGTGTATAAATGAACTTCAATCAATTTTTGGTCAACGTAACATTTAAAAATCTCAATCAACCGTAACAAATTATTTCTACAGAAAGAATCTCTTTGATGTTACCTTTTATTACTTTAAACCTTTTTGAAGAAATGTTGGACACCCATTTATAATTAAGACATTCTTTAATAAGCATTAATAACAACTTACCAATCATGTAAACGAGATTACCTTTGATGTCTTATTTTTTATTTTAAATAACCTTTACAGTGAAAATAACTTAAAAGATTTATACCTCATAAATTATATAATAAATTATATGCATAATATTGTTTCATTAAAAAAAATAAAAATAATATTTGTTTATCCAGAATGTACACGAATAGCTATTTTTTACGCTAACAGATCTTAAATATTAAAGATTGAATTTACTTTACGCGGATGTTGTTGTAGAAAAATAAATGGTAAATTAGAAGCTTTATTGCAATTTATATAAAGAAAAAGGTTACTGTAAAATACAAGCGTTACAATCATTAAGTTTGGATCACTAAGAAGAAAGAAAGTTTAAATAAGGCAAATGAATCTTTTGATGTTCTTTAATTGTAATTTGTATATTTTTACTGCCAATTGAGTTTGTTCTTAACCAATGAAAGCTTTAATAATTATGATATGTCAATTCAAACAGCATAAAATATCCACGTTTTATCAAACGTTTGCAAATAATTGATAGATATTTAATACAAAAAACATACTTTCTTTATCCTAAATATAAGTTTCTTATTAAAACACATCTCGTTTTCAATAATACGAATAAAATAATTAGTAGAATAGTAAGCGAGTTGAATTAGTAACTATATTAAGATAACATGTTATCATATAACATCATTTTATATGAAATAAGTACTTGTTTTATAATTCATTGTGAAAAGTATTTTTGTAGGAAACAGAAGTACATATATGGGTCACCAAATTACGATGACAGATTATTTTATTACAATAATTAATTGCGGGGCAATTGTTTAGTATGTTAAGCACTCAGTCTCACAACTTTAAAGTTAACTTTGGTTAAAAATGGTGGCTTCCCTGTGCCCGAGAGATTACCATGAGTGATTAAGAGTTGTAAGTTTCTGGTTAGAATTCCAAAATTAAATGTTCTAATATATCATTTAAAACCATCAAATGCCGTTTTCTCGTATTTTCATACAAATATAATGACTATGAAAAATATAAATGTTTGAAATAATACTTTAGTTATTGGTTATTTAGTTATAAAACGTAAATAGGAAGAACTTTATCCTACTACCAAATACTAATAACAAATGTAACTTTAATATAAGTTATATTTTTGTCCAATTGGCATACCTGAAAAAACTAAAAACTACCAAATATCACCGTTAAATTGATTCATAAGTCACTTGGTAATCAGTCAAGACAACAAGCAACCAACTTTTAAATAAATATGACTATTAAACCTTCAAAATCAGTACGTTTAGTTAAATCTATTTCGTATTTAAAACATTCGGAATGTATTCATATATAATTATATTATTTCAGTCAAGCGAATATCGAGAAAAAACTCTTCAAAAATATAAATTAAATGTATTAATTATTTGTAGTTTATGCATTGTAAATTATTGGGTTATTTTGGGTATGCGAACATATGTCCAAAACATTAATCCACGAAATAAATTCATTGAAATTTAGTGAAAATTACCGGAGTGAAAATATACAAATATTGTTTTAACAACTGCAAATGTTTGACTAAATTTTAACAAGCAATTAGTTTTAATTTCAAATGTTTTAGAATTGATTAATGATATTAAAATATTTGCCATTAGCCGAGTCCAAATTTGCGTAATATTTGTAGGGTTGCTTTATTCCATTCGCTTCTTGGGTCTAATTTGATTAATGTTATAACTTCGAATAGGTATCCAGTAATTAATGTAGGTGGGTCTCGTTTTATTGGAATAAGATTTATTATAGAACATCCCTAGAATGCAATGATGAAAGATTTAAGTTTGATATCGTCATCGTCATTGTCCGTTATCAATCCTCTTTTTGATTACCACCTCACGCCGGTAGTAGATAATGTGTGGCCAGTACTGATATTTTACTGTATCTATCCAAATATATTGATTGCAAGGTTATATTATGATTTAAACGATTTACTATGATATCAATGATGCTATTACGAAATGAAAACATAAATAATTGTTTTTATTAAATCTACGACACGCATTATATTAGATCATGTTGGTATATGTATACCGGGTAGCGTGATAACAAATGAGGGAACGATGTGAGTGGCTAGATACAGTTATCAGTCAGTAAATGATATTTTCCTGGAAATATCGTCTCATTTGTTTCCGTATTTATTTTAGAATTTTATAGAACTATTTTTTATTTGACTTAAATTATATATTAAGATGATTTTTATGGCTAATAGCAATAATTTGTCAAGCAGTTTTTGCATATTTTAAATTTAAAACATATATGTTTAACTGGACACAAAGAGGCCAGGACTGTGGCTTTTGGTACAATAAGATGAGAGTTAAGGCATTCCTTTTGCTAGTTCATTTGATTCTGCGTTTAAGCGACTGGTAACTTACACTATTATTTAATTTAATTTCTTCATTTGGCTTTATAATTTCTTGAGAAAATCGTCATTTAAACCATATTTATACAACCATAACTAATATCATTCAATGATGACCATCAAAAACGTTACTTAACCTTAGTCTGCTTATTCTCTTATAATCTATTGGGTGGTTAATAATAGCAGCGAAACCTTGGATTTTGAGTAACTAAATTTGCGAGTGTTTTGCAGCAAGAGCAAACGTTTTATTAAATTATAACTTGATAAGCGAGCGAAACTCTGACAATACGAGTTTTTTTAGAGAAAAATGCCATAAAATACTCAGAAGAAAAGAGTGACAGTAGAAGAGAATGCAATATTCGGTCAAAAGTTAATAAAGTATCGTCTCACCCTCTTAAGTGCTAGCACAAGCGATGATTTCAAAATTAAACTCGTGTGTCATCCCAAGAATTTCCGGACATTCTAGAAATGGAAAGTGCAGAGAAGTTATTGCAATGTTATGTAGAAGTTCAACAATATGGCCACTTGTATCTTTTGCGTTAAGTGGACCAGCTACGTTTTAGGCTTTTAATTTTTTTAGGCTGTGAAGGTATTTAATTCGATGAGAGGTTTGTTAGATTAATTCATAAATATGGATCAAGAATTCATTTAATTATGCTTAATACTTAAAATCCAAATTTAAATACATAGATTATGTAAAATAGAATCCTTTACTGTTGTTATTTATAATTTAAATTAGGATAAAAATTAGCATTATAATGATCACAAAAGCCAACGGTGAAGAAAATAAATTCCGTCAAACGTAATTGGCTTTGTTTCGTCAGTAAGCGTGGAAAAACGTTATGCAGTCAGCCTCCCGTAATAAAAAAGCGAGAATTCGTAATTAAAATAAAGAAAAAAGGCTCTTAAATCCGTTAATGAAGATATTACTAGCCTGCGAATTTCCGTACAGCGTTGCTTTTTTATAATTTCCTCGGTAATATGTTCACCAGGATCAGCCGACTGCCCATTAATGATCTCGTTATGTTGAAATTAAATGTAAACAAGGGTTTAGGCAATGGGTGTAGGGTAGATACTGCAGGCTATTATGAACCCACTCGTCCGCTTCAACACTGCCAATATGTCCAGTCATTATCTGTTTTTGTGTAATGGTTTTGGGATAAAAACATTTTTCTACCAATATTCTTAAATATACTAATAATTTATATGATTTTTTCCTTCGTAATAATAAAATACTACAAAACAAAATTACGTATATATTTACATTGCATCAATATGTCTATAAAACACCGCATTTTAAAAATATATATTTCAAATTTAAATACATTATGGTATAACAATTTTTATTTATACATTTTTAACGTTGGATTTTATTGTAATTTATTTCCTTGGGAACTCCCATGTACTGATAAATAATTATTTGTAAAATTAATGAAATTATAATGGCTGAGAAGTAAGCGTGGTCGCTTTGTTTCCAGCGGTTGTGTATTAAAATTTTATAGCCATAACATTACAATACAACAGATGCCTAGTGGATTTAGGAATTAGATGACAAAACAATTCTCGTATAAAATGGTTTGATAAGATATGTCTTTTTTTTATTACGAAAATTCATATGCAACATTGATAGAGTGTATACAGAAAATATTTAGAATCTTTACAACCAATTATTATATTGTATATATTACATTCATTAATCGGAGATGGTTAAAAATAATGACTTTAATTGTCTTTTATAAATTTATTACTTTTAGTAGGTTAGCAAAATATCTTATAGACACTTTTGAATGCTTAATATCCAGTAAAGGATAAAATTAAAATATGTTGAATATCAGTATAGATAATACAAAATATTATTGTGGTATAATATATTGCATAAGATTGTATTACAAATTATCATCTTAAATCTGCGATATTGATAAATCAAGAGAATAGAGTTTTAAAACAGTTTAAATTTAAATTATATCTTCAATTAGGACATTTTGTACACGGTTAAAATTATGAATTTATTTTTATTATGAGGCAAATCTAAACAATGTTTGTTTGTCGATATTGTAAATTCCAAAGTCATATTTTATATTAGTCATATAATTTGCCATTGTTATAAAAGCTCCAGAGAATAGTTCTGAAAGTTTGAAAGTTTTCTTTTCTGAACGAAGACGATAGGAGTGAGCACTGCACAATGTTCATAAGTTTTACGTTTAAAAGATAAATGTAGAAGCAGTTTGTTCTTGGAAACACAGGTTATACGTTCAAGTGAGTTATATTTTTGTCAAGCTGATTTCTTGCAACTTGTTTTGTACAAGGACAACGTGTTCTTTATTACTATTTTTGCTTTGAGAAAACAATACATATTCTTATACCGATACTTTTCAAACTCATTTTTATTAAATTTTTACTACACATAACTAGATAAAAAGTCAAATGAGTATTTCTAATATAGGTAAACTCGTAATAAAAATCAAACAAAAAAATAGCTTTAAAAAATTAGTACTATCAACCACAGGTACCAAAAGCGTAAAATACAGATCTCAACAGTATGAAGATGTCCTATGCAGATTAACCTATCAAGTGATAATCAATTTTCATGACGAAAAAATCCATAACAATAAATTTCTATGGACACTAATTTAAAAGCTTTATATAACAAGTATTGATACAATATTTTGAAGTTGATATAATAATTATATTATTCAACATAAGGTTACAACGTATTCTCTGTTAACTGCTACTATCTTCATTGTATACCATGATGGTTATATTGATTATTATAGTGATCTTTGAGAAATTTAACTTTAGTTATTTTCCTGCATGTATTATTACAAATACCGATAGCAGTGTGGCTGCATTCAATGAAATTAAAAATTAAGTAGAAAATAAATTAGGAGATTTCCGTATACTCCAGTGCTCCGCAACCGGTGTGGCACGGTCAAATTCTCTGTATTCTACAGTATAAAAAAAAGTGAGCAATACGGCCTATATGACGACATTTCTTACTTATGGTGTGCCGGGATATTTTGGAAAAAACGTCAAGTGTGCCGTGAAAGATAAAAGGTTATGGAGCACTGCTATACTCTACTTACATATTATTACATGTTTGTTTCATTTGTTATACTAAAAAAGTAAATATAGAAAAGGGTGATAAATAAAAACAAAATATTTATGATAAACGAACCCAAGAATACCAATTTGAAAAAATATATGGATATAGGTTCTATACAATACTATTGTAGTATTTGATATCATCATTACACAAACGTCATGAACTTTCGTATTTATTGTGTTATGGTATAATGCTATTTGAATGAATATAACAGTATCCTTTTTATACAATAATTTTGAAAGATAACTCACAATAGAGTACAAGAAAAAACCCAAAAGCGACGCAGGTTTTCGTAGTTTATTCTATTTACAATATGGCTTTCTGTTTGATCTGGGTCAGCGGAATAACATAAGGATATACTATAGGTATATAAAAAGAAGGATTACGACATTGCGGAGTCCTTATTCTGTCATCGGTGAGGTATTGGATACAGAGCGCAGTTTCTCGAATAGACTGCTGAAATATATGTTTGCAGTCGGAACCCTTTTTATATCAAATCGTCTAAATTTGTGCGTGATTTTTTTGAATCGTAGACCATAAATATAACAGTGAGTTAGATTATCAAACAAAATACAAATCTGTGAATTGATATTCTTTTAAAATCAAATGGCACCTAGTATCATTCTGCATGCTATTATTTAGGTACATCACTTTCAATTTCATATTCAACGATATGCATTATAATAAGAATACTGAGATGGTGAAATTATATTCTTTTAAACCGCTTGACTTGCTTTTAAGGCTTTATACAAATATAAATGATGTTTATGTTTTATCTAATCAATGATTAGGCATCAACCTTTTTTTTTTATAAAAAGATTAGATAACATAATAAATTTTACTGTGAAAATCTAAATTCGTGTAATATAAGTACAGCTGTACTTGTTATTCGTTAATAATCTCTATGTTAAATATGTTTCGTATCCTAAGTTTTTGGCTTTCGTATGATGCTTTCAGGATGATCTGTATCTTACCAATTGCTTCACACCCCTCCGAGTTACAGCAACATCCCTTAATTTAAGTAAGTTTATCATACAGATAGTACCCCAAGATATTTCTGGGCGTAGAAACCTAATCGGGAGAAAAAGTAAGACATCCATAGTACGTGCTTCAGCCAGTTTTGGCACTATTGCATGATTATTAAAAGTCTTTAATAATAATGGAAATAAATTTTTGCGTTTAAATCTTTGTGACCATTTGAAAGAATTAAAAGCTTTCAAAGCTTTTTCCACATCAATCAGTTGAGATGTTTCTAAATTAAGCGATTTAAAGATTCTTATAAACTGTACATGTAAACTGATAACAGTTTCATATGGTGTTGATAATATGTATTTTTTTCAATATATGCGTAAAAATATTATCTACACATAAGTATAAAAGCAAAATACATATTGAGAGGATGAATTTTTTAGATAACTTCAGAGAGATAATATAATAAATAAGCTATAACTACAAAAAACTGTAGGGTAAATATGTTTTTATCATAATATTATACGTGATTTAGAATTGTTAACGTCTAGACGTAGCGTTATAAATCTTAAGTATGTTTTTTGTTAGAACAGCACTCGGCGATGCAAATATTTTATACACATTAATATGAATTTTGATCAGTATATTTTTAAAATGTTGAAATATGCTACAGACACTACAACAGCATAAAAAATAAATATTGAAAAGGTCAGTTATCAACAATAACTCGATAATGTATGTCGAAAAAGGCGCAGACTGTATGCATTAAAATCATTTTTTATCTGAAAGGTTGATTTATTTTTTTAAATATTACTTCAAAGCACCTATGCAAATATATAAAACCATACTGTCCGGTATAAAATATTTTTGATGCAGTAGTTGAAGATTTGTTGACTTACATAAAACAACAAATGTAATTTGATTCTTAAATTTTGAAATATTAGTTAAACATGGTCAATTTACATGGTTACAAGTATAAACCTTCTGCAACTTCTTGTATGATATTGGGATATTGTGCTATTTCCCTATACCTATTTTTGAATAAAATTTGTTTATGTAATAAAACATGAATACTGGCTGCTGACGGACACTCCTAAAGCCGTCTCGTGGTGGCCATACGCTCCACGTGGGGAGCGGATATTATGAATAAAAAAGATAAAAAAACTCTTACTCTAAAAAGGCAATTACGAGGAGCATATGATGCATTACTAGCTCAAGCATCAACAA